>NAOQ01000299.1:2467-21162 GCA_002751075.1 Ichthyophonus hoferi
CTATACAACACTATAATGTACTGTACTATACTATACTATATTATACTATACTATACTATACAACACTATAATGTACTGTACTATACTATACTATATGCTATACCATATATTATGTTAATAATGTGTTTTATTTACCATACTAGACTCTACTATACTCTATAGTATATTATACTGTATACTGCATATGTAGTACAGTGTATATAAATATATATGCATGCTTATAGATATATCTCTATCTACGGCTTGTCTTTTGATATTCCCATATATGGTAGTATATAGCTTTAGCATTCAGTGCCTATATACATCTTGTCTTTCTTAATGATCATTAACCTTTAATTGGGATTCCAAGGTAGAGTTTTTATATTTTAGCATGAGTGGTTATGCATTTTAATATTTTAAATATAATTCCCATGACATACGCATCTCGGTTAATTGTAAAGCACGTATTAGAGAGAGAAATTAGTACTATGTTATCATATATAAATGTATGGGGGTGTGTAAACCAGTCCACTAATTAATTACTTGATATTACAGGGCAGATTATGCCAAATTAAGTGCTTATCTTGACGACTTATGTAAGACGATGGAGGAAAAGGCACCTGAATATCAGCAAATGAAAATAGATTACACATATATGAGACAGGTATGATTGGTTCGGATATTTTATATTTATGTAATATTTATATGTATGTTTGCCTACCAATGAATCTCTTCTTTTATATATTTACTATTATGCTATTATACAATTTTACCATTACAGTATTATGCTATTGTACTATTATATTATCATCCTATCTTACTACCATATTATTATACTATATTACTATTATATTTATGTTATTATACTGTCTTCTATATCTCACTATTATACTTACACACACCTATAGGTTGCAGATGAAACAGCGACCATTAATCTGGAACTGACCAATCAAATAGAGAAGCTAAGGCGTGATTGCGATGATAGTAGACGACAGGCAGTGGCAGCAGCCAAGACGATTGGTGATTTACAAATCCAGGTGAGCTATATATAGATATATAGGTATGTTACTATTAGTAGACTGGGGGAGTGTATATGATTGGTCCTAGTGGTCTGATGAATATTGGTACGTTTACATAAGATTTATATTTGAATTCTTAGTGGTCATATATATTATTTATTGATGTATCTTTGGACAACAGCTTGACCATGCGATTGAAGCCTCAGCTCGCACTATAAAAGAAGCAACCAATAGCAAGGTAATGTAATTATAGATAGCGTATATGATAAGATAGGATTGTATACTATTATTAGGAATGATACCTTATTATAGATATCTGTAATATTTATATTATAATGTAATATAGTATATTATATTTATGTTATATATAACTGTCTCCTGTCAGGACTACGTCACCACACCAATAGATAGACATATAAGCACTATTTTGTGGTTGGCTAGTTATCATCTAGATATCCATCCGTTACCAAGATAATATTGAGTGGCTTGTTATGCGTCAGATATGATAGTGTTTGGTGAGTGATTAGCTATATTAGATATGCCAGGTACTATGAGAGGATATCTATAAATAGATTGCATCTAGACCTTATTAGGAAGCAACAAGATTTATATGGATGGTCCAGGATAGTTTCACAAAAAATATTGTGTATTACTATCCAATAATAGTGATAGTATTGAATAATATGTGGTTTTTCATTCATTATATATAGTTTTTATTGTGGAATAAAAATAAATTTTTCTCAATTTTACTAGAATATCTTAGCCCACTACGTCACTATGACGGCATTTTTAGGCATTAAAAATTATTTAATTTCCATTGGAGGATGTCAAATTATATCAAAAGCTCTCCCTGGTAAAATCTATAATTAGGATTATCTCTGTTATAATATTTGATTGATGCCATATCATGGATGATCCAAATATCTTCATAAGAGTACCAAGCATATAACCTCCCTCGGAATACTCATTACGGGTGGGCCCTGATTGGCGGATACAGGACGCATCCAATGAGAATTTAGATTACGAAGCATTGCTCAAATCAAATGTCAAACTAGCCGAGGATCTGAGGTAGCTATGGTTACCCACGTGGGTTTATTTCTATATATGGTAGATAAACATGAGCTAGGGCTAGAAATAAAGTGCGTCTAGATGGAAATTATCTCGGCTTGTTCAATCACCTTGAAATTCCATAGCTGGACAATAAGATATTTGATTATCTTGTGATTGATAATAGACCAATACACGTTTATTTTTTATTTTTTTCTGTTTACCAAGGAGAATGACGTCATCAATACCTCTAACTAGGGACAATCCAAGTAATTTTTTTAATCATTGCCTTTTTTATTGCCTAATTTTCCTTCCAGCGCTAATTACTGTATTGCCATGTATAGTAACCCTTAGCTATCCCTCCAGGAAAGCCAATCAGATGTGCGATAACTTCTCTCAATCAACCATTGACCCGTCTATAGTTAGTGATCTGGAAGCCAAGCAGATACAGGTATGTTTTATTATAACCAATTAAATGCGTTGTATAGTAAGTAGGGCCCATGACGGTCAATGTGATTGGCCATCATTATTAGAACCAATCAAATGTAGATACGTCTCTTTTTTATCCAATAAATGCTCAAAATAGAAACAGTTTTCACCACTAGAGTATATTTATTAATTAAATATAACCAATTAACAACCCTATGCCAATTCCTTTTAATTACAGTTAGAACAGAGCAACCGCCAATTACAAGATAGAATCGAGACCCTTATAAGGGAAAGAGACATTTATAGAGAGCTATCCAAGAGACCAATGCCTAGTGACAAGGCGAAAGAGACGCACGTTGAGGGCGGGACAGGTAAGTTACTATGTATAGATATGTTGGTTTTAGGGTGCATACTATAGTTATTATATTATACTATATTATATTATATTATATTGCAGTTATTATATTGTATTATAGTTATAGGATAAATGGATAAATTTACATGGTTAATAAGCATTATATCATATATACCTGTATATTACATTGCCTTATATGGATTTATCTATCCATATATGGCTATTCCTTAAATCTTTTTCTACCCGAAGGGGCGGCCGTAGTTCCATCAATCAGTGAGAAGGTAGATCTCCAATTAGAAGTCGAGAAACTGAAAAAGGCTCTTGAGTTGTAAGTGATTGGATTAATTATTAATATATATTTATATCTTCTCTATAATTGGATTAATTTATATCATACGGGATAACCCAATATGTTTAAATCATTATTCCATTTTAAGTATATTAAAAAATAAGCCAATCGACATATATATTTATATTGTTATATATGTATATTTATGTGTTACTGCGAGACTATTCACCAATGACACGGTTATATTATAAGTGGTAATATATATACTAATATTGGATTGGATAGTACTAATAATAGTAAAAATAATAGTAATTATTAGTAATAATGGTAATAACTTTAATAGTAATAATAATAGTAATAATAATAATAATAATAATAATAATAATAGTAGTAGTGATAATAACAACAATAATAGTAATATATAGACTATATTATTTTATAATACACTGTATCCCATATAACCCTTATATGGTTCTACAGTGAACAATCCTATAGGTCAGATGATAGTCTCAGAGCCAAGGAGCAGATTGATACATTAAAGAAGGTACGAATAGGGTATTGTGATTTTTAGTTTTAGCATTAGTATTATTACTATTATTATTATTACTATTATTATTATTATTATTATTATTATTATTATTATTACTTATTATTATTATTATTATTATTATTATTATTATTATTATTCTTGTTATTCTTATTATTACGATTATTATTATTATTATTATTTATTATCTATTGTAACTTCCTTTTATGGCTAATATATTTTTCATAACCAATGTATTTTTTCTATTCACCACTCTCTCTAATCTAATTGTTTGAATATACTGACAAAAGGCTTACTTTCTATATCTATCTCTTGCCTTATATAGGATCTTATAGAAGTGCGTGATCGGCTGGCGATCTCAGAGGGCCAGTCAGCATTTAGTTCTACAAGATTAGACCTAATCGCATCTAGTTCCAAGGCCAAGGTAGGGGGAGGGAAGGGTTGTGGTTGGTTGAATATCATTAGATATATCTAAAGGATGGAGGTGATAGGATATTGTGCTATGATATTACATAGACTTATAGTATAAGGTATAATACATATAAGGATATAACTGTGGGCTAAGGAACCCCCTTGTAATTCCACCATGGACCCCCCCCAGGACAAAGAACTTCGCCTGCTTCATCAGAGACAGAAGAGCCTGTATGGCCAACTAGTGAAATATGAGAGCCAATTAGAAAGCAGCACACAGACCCTCGCCAATACAATTGAGAAGTGTTCATTGGCTGGTAGGTTCCCTTTTTGCTTAATTTAGTCTTAATGACGTCATGCTCCCTTCTATCTTTTATAAGTATGATATGATTGGCCTATAGATAGATCCTGTTTATAAAGTAACCAATAGCATTGTAGATTGGCTACTCATATGGAACAATCACTTAAGTCGAGTTGGGTTTATATATTGCCTTATTGGATATCACTCTTAGAACTGATGTGATTGAATGTTTGAAAATAGAAGAAATCATTGCTATTGGTTGACATATATTTATACCCCATATAATCATATTTGGAATGTTATAAAAACACTGAGTTTAGGGCCATGAAATTACAAGGACTGGTGACAGTGATTGGTCTATGCTATCATATACTAATCAATAAACACACTCTATACATTCCACACATATGCATGTATTGATATATTTCCATATACGCCATTGTATATTATATTGTATACTATATTATACTATTATATAGAGGCCCAAAGCCAGCATGCCGATCAGCAGATCAAGATCTTGAAAGAAGCTAATGAGAGAGCAGCTAACGACCTATCCGCCAGTAGGAAACAGATGCTGTCTATGGAGCAACTTTATATCCAATTGCAAGTGAGTGGCAACCCAGAGATTGGTTTATATATACCTCTAGGCACAGCGCTGTTAATTAATACTAATTAATAGTACTGGAACAGCCAGTGAGTGATCATTAATAAAACGAGAAAAGGTTAATGTAATTTTTTTTTTAATATCATGGATTTATTAAAATGTGATGTCATAATCACGTCATAGCACATACACAACTACATTAGTACAATTTTATTTACCCGTAATCAACCAATCAAATCCTTTATTTAACCTATAAGCCATTAACCCAATCTTCTATCATGTGATATTCTGCCAATCATCTGCTACTATTTTTAATTTTACTCACACGCGTTCCTTTCTATTTGCTTCCTCTCTCCCTCTCCCTCTCCTTGTACTTGTCCCTCGCCCTCTTTCTCGTAGCATACAACTGAAGAACATCAACGACTCCATGCCAAGGAATGCCAAGAATGGGTGAGTTATAGTAGGGCCTATAGGGAACTGTATCTTGTAGGGGTTGGGTTATGTTATGTTATGTTGTATTGTATTCTACTATACTATATGTTATATTGCATTGTATTCTACTATACTATGTTATATTGTATTGTATTCTATTATACTATATGTTAGATTGTATTGTATTCTATTATACTATATGTTAGATTGTATTGTATTCTACTATACTATATGTTATATTGTATTATATTCTGTTATACTATATGTTATATTGTATTGTATTCTATTATATTATATGTTATATTGCATTGTATTATATTATACTATATGTTATATTGTATTGTATTCTATTATACTATATGTTAGATTTTATTTTATTCTACTATACTATATGAGGTTATATTATACTGTATTTAACTATAGTATGCTATATTTCCTATACTATCATAAGATATTATCAGATTATGTTATGTTATTTAATATTCTATCCTATCATATCTTATTCTATCCTATTCTACTATATCGCCATAGGAACGCCAAAAAGAGGTGATTAAACAGCATCATAGCCAAGCATTAGCCAATCAGAAACAAGAGGCTAAGCTGTTAGAAGATCGAATTAGTTCTCTAAGAATAAATTTGAGTGTCGCCGAGACGTCTTTATTGGCTGAGGTATGTATATATACTAATGTACCCTATATCTTGTTAGTCTAAACATTATTTGCATATAAATATGTACATTTATGCCAATCATTATCTCTCTATAAATTTTATTATCTTCCATGGCTGGATCTATAGACTAATATGATACGTCATAGTGAATAAGATAGTAGATGGATAATATATTAATAGTGTATAGTAATATATAGTGTATAGTGATATATAGTGTATAATTATATAAAGTGCCTAGTAATATATAATGTATAATATCATACCTTATACAATTGTATAATCTATAAGATAATATTATATAGCCAATGGCTGTAACTTGCTAAAGCTGCATGTACATATTAATCCTAATGATTAGATATGATTCAAGCCAATCAAGTGGCAGATTGCTTACTGACTCACCTTGTCCTTTGTACTCTTCTTTCTATTTCCCTTTCACTCTCTCTTTCCCTCTCCCAGACTAATCTACGTGTAATGTCCGATCGTGAAAATGTCAAGAACAAGAAAGCTCTAGATGAGATCCGCCAAATATATGAGGCTGATCACTTAGAACTATTGGCAGCCCGGGAATCATTGCTGATGTATACCAAGATGGAGAATGGGGTGGGTAGCAATCTATCATGTTATTGGATGATATGCATTGGGTTGCATAGCGTCCGAGATGTGACGTCATATGTATATATTTATCTATCTACCTATCTATCTACCAATATACACCCCCTGATATATCATGCATAATCTCTCTAGGATACCAGCCCATTGGCCCGTCTGGAGAGAGAGATCAAAAGATTACAGGGTGACTTGGCATTATCTAGGACAGAGACCACGAGAGAGAAGGAAAATAGTGAAAGCTTAAGGGTAGGTGACGACGAAGCCATAGTAGAGTATAGTAGTGTATAGTAGTGTATAATGGTATATAGTAGTGTATAATAGTGTATAATAGTGTATAGTAGTGTATAGTATAGTATAGTATAATATAGTAGAGTATAGTAGAGTATAGTAGTGTGTTGTATTGTATTAATATAGTGTACTATGACGTTTTTACTGAATAATTCTGTTGGATCATTGTATTTTAATAGTGAATTTATTGTACGAACATGGGTCGGTTTGTGACATCACAATTATTATTTTTCTTTGTTTTATTTAGGTATATGGCATTCCTATGACGTATTTATAGATTTATAGGTGTATGGTGTGTGTTGGAACGCATGGCAATGTATTTATATTCGTCTGTTTCTATTGGTTATTGTGTGTACTGTCCACGGGAAGGGTGTACATGAAGTTGTAGCCGTGTATGGTTATATGTACCGTATATGGTTATATGCACCTAGTGTTAAGAAGACCCAGTGGTAGAAATAGTTTATATATGCCTAGATATAGATAGAGAGATATGATTGATGCATATACGTATAGGTCATCTCCGTATATGGCTATGGATTATATCCTAATATGGTATTATATCCTAATATGGGGTCTAGGAGCGTACAGTGGAACTTGAACGAACCAATCAAGAGGAGGAAAAGATAATCACCCAAATAAAACAGGAGATTGAGGATGTGGTATGTATGACTTATCACGTGATTGATATAACTGAGTGGAGGCCCTGCAATTGGTTGATATAGGTTGAAGATATGGTTAAATTTTAAGCATGTTTATATTGTTTATTCTCCAGTTCGCATACTAATCTTTTCACCAATTCCCTCTTAGCGATTGGAAATGAACAACAAGGAAGAGTATTTGATTGGCATACGGGCTGAACATGCCTCACAATTGGCTAAATTCCAAGAGATTGCTGATAAAGCTATGGTATAAAACTGCTTTTATATATTTAATGATGAGTCTGTATTGGGTCGTTTACTATATATTTATATTTTTGTTTTAATGGTTATTTCTGTTGTACCATATGATATTATATTCTTGTACCATTATGTTTCTATTTTATTTTTATTTTTTATTTTTATATATCTAATCCGATTGGATGTCAGACGTCAGAGAGGAGTGTGCAAAGATCCCTTGACCAATTGCAAGAGAGCTATGCTATATTAAAGACGAATTATGACGGAATGAATACTAAGTTCCCTGTAAAGGTAGGCCAATACTTGTTAATTTTTAATTTTCTTTTAATTAATAATAATTTTCAATCGAACAATATCATAAGCTTATTGGAAACCCTTTTTATGTGATTTTCTAATCAATCATCTGTCTTTGTTGGACACTATTCATCAATTGTTGCAATGACATTGAAATGTTTTAAATAGCTTGGGAATACCATTACATTTTGTTGGCTACTTCTTACCTTTCCCACTGTCCGTTTGCTGCTATTAGCTGCCTGGAGGCCTATGTGCACTCTGATTTGTTCTTTATCGTATTTCTCATTTTCTTTTTTTCCTTTTAATGCTCTGACCCCCGTTAGGCTGCCTGGGGTTTAAATTATTTAGTAGGAGCCAATCACCAATTTTGGTTATATTTTACCTCCTCTCACTTTCTCCATATATGGTAAGGTACGTGAATTAGATTCCTTGAGGGTCACCCATCAGCGTCATCTCCTAGAACTATCCAACAAAATCAAGGGTAAGTGATATTTCTCTTGTATCTGGTTGGTGCTTATTGTTTATATAATCATGTGACATTATGATGGTGCCTGGCTAGGCGATTAATGTTATTACAGCCAATGACTGGAACGGAGTGTTGTGGCAATCGTAGTGATCATTGGACGAGGGATGGGTCTATAGTTACTTCTATTATTGATTGATTGGATTGTGGTACTATAAGGCATATAGACCACGTTTCTATTGGCCACTTAACACTTTTAATTAGCTATATATAGCTTTAAACAGATCAATTGATTGGGGATTAATGCTAATCCTACTAATTAATTCATTCATACATACGCCTTCAGATCTTCAATCAACCCGTGATGCGCTAACCGCCAGTAAGGAAGAGCTGCAGCACCAGAAGGATCAGACCAATCAGATTACAGCTCTCTTGGTGTTAGTCTCTCTTTTTATTCGAATGCTCCTATTGGTGGGCCTAGAAGTTTAATGCGATAATATCCTTATTCTCGAGTTTAGAAATTTTGTATTTTCAGCAAGTTTGTTGAATATATAGCTATTAATAATTGTTACAGTAATTAATAATTAATAGACCATTAGTACTAAGGTGTTAATTAATAAGCAAAGTATTATCAGATATAGCTATTGGTTGGCTAGTCATTTCTGTGATCAGATTCTAGTAGGTGGGGTGCTATCCTTATGACATCATCCAACTCTCACTTATTCTTACTGGTTGGCTGTCATCCAATTACAAGTCTTTATTAAGTGTTAAATGATACCTCTTCTTTCATATTTAAATTGCTTAGTATGATTGGCATGATTTGATTTTTAACTCCAACCCTAGATCTATCATATATAAACTGTATGAAATAGGTGGATATATTTTAAATTATCATTTTAATTTTATTTCTATCCTATCCCATTCAAGTTAAAGTTTTATTTAGTTTCCAGGTTATATGGCTAGCTAGTCATATTATCGTAATTAATTGATTAATTAAGATAGCCAATAGCATATCATTTCTCTAATAGTTATATACCCAAATATAGGGAGGTACGTGAAAAAGCGGATGCTGCGGAGGCCACTAGCCAATCAGAAAGGAAGATGCATTTAGGGTTAATTAACGAATTAGAGAAGAGAATTACTGGATTGGTGGAGATAGTGGCTTCACTCACTACGGTAAGGTACTCGATTGGGTAGATTCGGTTGGATGCCTATTTATAGTTCTATACATTTGTATCTATATTTATATATAGCTTTGGTTTAACCTACTGGTATCCAATCAGAAGGCCGATAGCGACTCGCCCTCTAACGTGGCCCGATTCGGGTAGGTGGTACTATTACTATTACTATTATTATTACTATTACTATTACTATCACTATTATTATTACTCCTTTATATGTTATATATAATTAATAATTAAGCCAACTTCCATATGTAGACATATATATACACGTGTACACCTATGGTCTATGTATTACTGTGAATATAATAAATAATGATTGGCAGGATATCACACTAATCCCCCTATTACAGCAATGAACTTCAACTAGCTGCATCACACTGTGACGTATATCGTGTTAAATTGGAGGTAGCCAACCAGGTATGTGACTATATTACAGCTGCCAATAATATATTTCCCTTATATTTTAATGTAATTGCTGACTGGTTTTGATATAAACACACATATGTATATATATATATATCCTATTATATTTATAGATCTATCTACCTATCTACCTCTAAGTATGTATACGTCGCTTATACATGCCTATATATGGGCACAGACTGGCGAAGCCACCCAATTAGAATTACAAGAAGCCCAGAGGCAATTAGTCGAAACACAGAAATCCCTAGCTACAGCCAACCAAAACTGTGTTAATCTGGAAAAGGTATGTATAGATTGGGTAATGTTCTTATTCTATATTTAGCGTAAACGACATGGTAATAGGTATTTGGATGGTTGATTTGCATATTCAATTTCTTGTGATATATATGTAAAGTGTGCATCTTGGATGACTTTTCCTCCAATCATATCTTTTTATATATATATATGTACACATGCACGTGCAAAGAATACATCCCTTCCATTGGTCTAGGAATTACTGGATAATTTCATTTTCCATTTTTGGATTGATTGTGAAACACAAGACCCAATAGAAATTATATTTGTTTGCTGGAAACCTTTTAAAATTTAAACATTATTCGCTTGAATTTATTGGAAAGTTTAATAGCAAGATAAGAATATCGCAATATACTTGCCGCCCTAATGTTACCATATATAGCCAGCCATATGACTCTTGTTTCTACCCTAGACCATCCAGGAAAACCAGGCCCTATTGGCTGAGATGGCATCAATGAAGCGCCAAGTCGAAAGCAACGCTACGCTAAGGAGAGAGAAGAAAGAGGCTTTAGATAGAGAAACTTCTGCAAAGGAGTCTGGAAGGTATGGTATAGGATAGTAGTGTAGTGTATAGTATTATAGTCTACTGTAATTTATAGTATTATAGTCTATTGTAATGTATATTAGCATACTATAATGTAGAGTATATTATTATACTATACTGTAATGTATAGTATTATACTATACTGTAGAGTATAGTATTATAGTATACTGTAATGTATAGTATTATAGTCTACTGTAATATATATTATTATACTATAATGTAGATTATATTATTATACTATACTGTAATGTATAGTATTATAGTATACTGTAATGTATAGTATTATACTATACTGTAATGTATATTATTATACTATACTATAAAGTATATTATTATACTATACTATAAAGTATATTATTGTAGTATACTGTAGAGTATATTATTATAGTATACTTTAGTGTATAGTATTATAGTCTACTGTAATGTATAGTATTATCGTATATTGTAGAGTATATTATTATAGTCTCCTGTAATGTATAGTATTATAGTCTACTGGAGTGTATATGTACTATACGTGTATACCATACTGTTTATTCTTACATATATATGTTTATATGTGTTTGGTAATCTATCTATATGCTATTCATTCATTGATTCTTTATTTTATTCTTATTTATTATTGGTTCATGCTTACATTCTCGTGACTCTAGTCCAATATCTGACGTTTTCTCTTTTTTCTTTTGCGGTATCTTGTGACCTTTTCTTTGGATTCCATTTGGTTATATTACCCAATGATAAGGGTGATATGTTTTAATAGCCAATCATATAGTGATATTTATTCTTGGATACAGGTACCTCAAGGAATCCGTAGATGATTTTAAAGCCAAGTTAGCATTGGCTGAAACTAAAGTTGACCAGGTAATCTTTATGATATTAAAATTTGTGCTATATTATATTATATTGCATTTTATGAGTGGATATTATATTACGTTGCATTACATTATATTGTATTATATTTATATGTATGTGTTATTTTATTATAAATATAGGATTGATGGTATTGAAAGAGTAGCAAGAGTGTGACATCTAACCAATGGCAACGTGACTACAGCTATCCAGTAAGATAGAAGAATTACAAAGTAAACTGGCTCAGCAAGAACTGAAAAATGAACAACAACGTGACATTATGGAGGTAGGTGCAGTGTTATACCATTATATTATTGTATTGTTATACTACTATACTATTATATTGTTATATTGCTATATTATTATATTTTTGTACTATTATATTGTTATACTATTACTTTTTTATACTATTATGCTATCATGCTAATATATGACTATAATATTGTATTACTTTACCATTATATGATTGGACTACGATCACTCGTGCATTAATCGATCTCTATATGGCACTGTACTATTAAGGTGCATTGCTTGTTTATTTAATTTCTCATTACCATACTAATAATTCATTGGTAGGCAATGAGCACTGATCGCCTTGAGGTTGCGGAGAGGGATGTGATTCGTCTAACCGGTCAATTAGAATCGACTACCAATCAAAATGCCCAATTGGAAAAAGAATGTGAACGACTGAAACCATTGGCTGAAAATACCGAGAAATTAATGGATGAGCTAAATACATTGAGAGAGGATAAAAATAATGCGGTTATGCAATTGGGTGAATTAGCTAAGTGGAAGGAAGAAAATAGCGCCGACAGTGTGGTTAGGAAGGTGTGTGCTGGATGATGATTGGCTGGTATTATATTATGGTTTCTTATTGGATGCTGTGGTATAGTAAATTATCATATAGTTTGATATTAGATATGTTATTTTACTGTATTGTATTGTACTGTATTGTATTGTATTATTATTGTATTGTATTGTAACACATTATAGTATTATTTGGCATAACATATATTATACTATATTATATTAAATTATATAGTACTATATTAGATTTAACTGTACCGTAATCTATTATTATTGTAACCAAGATATAAGTGGAATATAAAAAGTGATCTTTGTCCTTGCAATGACTTGTAGTGCATAGGTCACGTGATATATATATATATATATATCAAGGATCATCTTTAATTGGTTATAGTCACCTATGACATATGTATAAAAAAAAATTTGGTATTTTTTTTGTCATATTGGATGGTGATAAATATAGATATATATGTATATCTAAAATTAACTACACTCATGCCATTTTTATTGGTTTCCACAGTTGAAAGGAATGTCTGAAAAGTTCAAGCGCATTCTAACCAAGGTAAGTGATTGGCCGAGGGGAGAGGGAAAGGTGCAATTGGCTATATATACATAGGGCAATAGAAAGGCACGTGTATAACCGGCATGATTGGGTAGATATCATAGATCTGAATATCTTCCTTGGTGTGCCTCCTATTAATCCAATAATATTGCTCTATGACAATTTCACGCCATCGATTATGGGGAAAAATTATAATGTAAGTTATTTAAAACTAATGAATGATTCAAAGGGAAAATTAATAGTAGTGTTCCTGGTAGTGGTTGGCTGAAACCTGTTAACCCATACGGGTTATAGTGTATATAAATATCTATATATAAATATGGAGGTGATTAGTGCAGGATTAGTCACTTACGTCATTCCTTTCGGTTCTCAGCAAAGGGATGACGTAGTCAAGGCCAATGAGATGGCAGAGGCTATGAAGAAGGTAGGGCGATCGTCATGCTAATTTTAATGTTTATTTTAATTTTTCATCTCTGAATGGCTTGTCTCCTTTAAATGTTATTATTTTTTAATGATTGCTGGCAGGTAGGTGTACGATGTCATCATGTGACTATGCTTATGTTCTATTGGCCTGTGGGGAATATATTGACGTACATTTCATAATTAAATGGCCTGTGTATCTATCCCGTAATTACCCCCTTCGTTCTACAGGGATAAATCATTATCCTGATATATTTACAAACTCCTATAGTGACATGGATTGGTGGTTACAGAAAACTGAAGAGATGGAGCACCAATTAGAAGAGGTCAAAAAGGGAACAGAGCTTGTGAGTGGAGGACAGAGGATCCTGTTATACTATATATAGCTAGTGTTCTATCCTATCCTATCATATCCTATAATATCCTATCTTATTATCATATCATATCTTGTCATATCTTATTCTATTATACCCTACCTTATCTTATCATATTATATTATACGGAATTAATCAACCCCTTACCCAATCAGGAGGCCGTTAGGAGTGAATTTGAAAAGATCAAGAAAGAACTAGTGGAGAAAACCGCCGAGGTAGAGAGTGTAGAGTATAATATAGTATATAGTATATAGTATAGTAGAGTATATAGTGTATAGTATAGTATAGTATATAGTGTACAATATAGTAGAGTATATAATATATAGTATAGTATAGTATATAGTGTATAATATAGTGGAGTATATAGTGTATAGTATAATATAGTATAGTATAGTATAGTGTATAGTATAGTTTATGTAGTGTATAATATGTAGTAGATGGCATAGGAGTAGTGTATTAACACCTTGCATACTATAGGTAGATTATATACTATACAATATATATTATTGGATGATACATTCAGGAATGTGTCTGGGTGGAATTCATTGGTTGTTATGCACGTGGGTTCCTGGCTTGTCTTTATTGGCTAATAGTATTGGACCTATTGAAAAAGTGATTGGATGGTTCATGCTGATCACGTGGCTATGGGTTATTTATAGATTATTATTGGTTGCCTAATATAGATTTCCCACAGGCTTCTAAGTATAAAGAGATGGTGACTGATCTAAAGGTATGTACACGTGGGTATATATATGCTCGGTTTGTTTAGATGTACATAGTTTGCATATAGGGTTAAAATATATGAGTATGTGCATCACTGCACTTGCCAATGATTGGTCGTTTTGAATTTTTAATCTTATGTAGTCTTATGTACAAGTGACTATTCGTATATTTATACTTCTAGTTGTGGCCAATCATTCCTTGTGGTTTGCTTTATATTTGAGTCAATAATATGGCTGTATTTATATTTAACATATCTATTCGTGTTTTCTTCCATGTTCCACCTTTTTATTCAATAACTATAACCCTGATCTGACCAATAGTACTGACCTTTGATATGTGTTAAAATGTGAACCCTATAAAATGACATTACCTTTCATCATAAATAGCATTTTAAAATGTTATTGAATCGACTGTCATTGTATAAAATGGTATGCTAACTCCCATTGGGTATCATGAAAATCTGTTGCTCTTCTCTTTCCCTTAAAGGTTCTTCCAATTGCATTTCATATTTAAAACTATTACTATATTAGGTCCCTATTTAATCTTCTCTCACATAACCCGTGCTTCCTATAGGCCGAGAGAGATGCACTTATAGCCTCCACTACCACCCTGACAACTAATCAGACGAATTTGGAAGTTAGGGTGAACGAGTTAGAAAAGTCCAAGGCCCTATTGGAGGATAAAACTAAGGCCCTAGCAACGGCCAATTTGAAGAGCAGACTAGAGAGCCAACTAGGCAATAAGATTGGTCGGCCTGAACAGAAAGCAGATGCCCTAGCAACCAAACCAGTGCCCACTCCCTTGCCTCCAGCCCATCAGCAATCACTAATGACGTCAAAGTCCTCCTCTCTGCCAATTACAGAGTCACCCCAGGCTCCCACCATCCAATCAAGCACGGTTTCATCATCCGCCCAGTTGGCCAATCTAGTTCCCTCTGTCCAATCACAGACTATATCTACGTCACCCGACCAGTCCAAGGCCGTGCCTAGCAATCCTTCCACCAGTGCTCCAGCACCACCTGCCGTTGATTCGACAGTTGAGAAGCCATTGGCTCCTCCTACCCCCGAGGACAAACCTGCACGTGCACCAGCAGGGACGTCATCATCACCCAGAACAACCGGGCCAATAAGCAACCCCCCTCCCTCTAGCCCTGCCGACCAACCAGATAACAAGGCATGTACTGGGGATATATATCTAAAATATATTGGCTGTTAATGTTGCACATATACATACATTCAATCATATACTCTCTTTAAAATAGGCTTGCCAGTGGCTTCTGCTTGTATGGGGCTAGCAGGTTAGTGTGATTGTACTTATGGGTTATTTTGGGATGTAGAATTGGTTGTATTCTCTCCAACTAAACAAAAAGAAGATAAATCAATTGGTCAACCATTAATTATTTAATTTACGAATTATTTAATTGTTAAATTTAACAGATTTTATTCTTTCCATCTAAAGATATATCTATCATTGGCTGTAATCAATCTCCAATCTATGACATCTTATGGCATGTTTTAATATTATTTATGAACCAATGATAACCATTATTATTCTGCAATAAAAATGTGTAATAGCCTGGTTTATTTTTATTTTTCACAATACCACACTAACATGCTCGCCCCACCTTCCTTATATGATTTACACCTACACAGGTAGAGCGACAACGGAAGTTAAGACAGACACTACCTGCCTTCTATTCGTATATCCGAGATCTATTGGCCGCCCATCATCTGCCCAATCCTCCACGAGGACAGGGATCCACTCACAGGATGTATATGGGCCAAGTCACGCCCCTATTGGAGAGCGTAGGAGTTAGCTTCCTTACATTAGGTCAATATGCGGACCAATCACATTATGGCACCATGCCTCTTCCTGGCCAAGGTCCACCAATCAATACCAACGAGTCGACAAAGAAAGAAGGAGATAAAGTTGACTCCAAGAGAGGGAGCCAATCAGAAACCAAGGGAGAAAATGCCCTGCCACATAATGGATCGGTATGTGTGAAGGTATACTACATACCTATTCTCCCTCTTTTCCTCTCTCTCTGTCCTTCCTATTAGTAGTCCTTGTCTAGATTTTTCCTATTCTCTCTATGGTATTGTCCAATCATATGACCCCTACTTACTTTATATATTTTTATGCACGAATTCCTCTCTACAGACTACTGAACCAACGGCTGGTGTTGGCCAATCAACAGTAAGATTGCAAAGGGGAGTAAAGCGGCCACACGGTAAATCGGAAGGAGATCTAAAGAGACCACGACCAGTGACCACAACCCCTCCAGAAATTACCCCCGCTGAGAGTCAACCTGCAGTTTTATCTGTGGAAAATCCGCTATCAGCCCCTGAAATTCCTACCGAGACCCCTGAAATTCCTGCTCAGACTCCTGAAATTCCTACCGAGACCCCTGAAATTCCTGCTCAGACTCCTGAAATTCCTACTCAGACTCCTGAAATTCCTACTCAGACCCCTGAAATTCCTACTCAGACTCCAGAAATTCTTACTCAGACTCCAGAAATTCCTACTCAGACTCCTGAAATTCCTACTCAGATTCCTGAATTTCCTGCTCAGACCCCTGAAATTTCAGAGACTCTTGAAATTCCTAATCAGACCCCTGAAACTACAGGTGTGCCGGTTGATATAACGTCACATGAGCCCTTGCAATCTACTACCGCCGAATATGAGCCTGGCCAATTGGAAGCAAGTAGTTCAACACTGGAAACGATACCATTGGTAGAGGATCAGGTAGAGAAAACCGATAAAGAAGAGAGAGAGAGTGAAGGAGTAGCTACAGTGGAGAGGGTAGAGGAAGAGACTTTGACTGGGAATGGTCCCCTAGAGGGCACCCTGGGCCAAGAGGTGTCCAATCGTAGTGAAGATATGATGGGTGTGGGAAGGGATAGGAACGATGAAGCCCCACATGATACTACACCAATGGTGAATGGGGAAGATATGGAAGATGGAAAGGAGATAGATATGACAGAAAAGGAAGTGAGAGAAGGAGAAGGAGAAGGGGAGGGAGAGGGAGAGAGAAAGAGTGAAGAGGATACTATGGAAGAGGGAGAGGTAGGGACAGATGAAAGAGTAGAGGAAGGTGAGATAGATGGAGAGGGAGAAGAGATAGGAGATAATGGGAATACTGTAGAAGCAGAGAAAGTAGGAGAGGGAGAGGTAGAGCAAGACCCGGAGGATAATGCGGCTATAGATGATGCTGATAGTAATGATAGGCCTAATATGGCAGGGGATAGGTGTATGGACGACCAGTTAGATACCTCGGCCACGACAGCCATGGACCCCCAACCTACTGGTGGAGATATAGATGAACAACCATTGGTAGAGCCAGGCGAGATTGATGCTAATGTGCCTGTATCATTGGGCCATGAACCAGAGATTAATAAGGATAACGATAGGACTGACACCTTACCATCTACTAAATCTACTGACCTACCAATCATAGGCAAGATTGAAACAAGAGAGACTGAAATACCTGTGCAGCCAACCAGTGAACTATCATTACGCGAAAAGCTATTGGCTTCCTTGAGACCACGGCACCCCACTAAGAGACCTGCAGAGGGGCAGGGCGAGAAGAAGGAGAAAAAGCACAAGGTAAATTTGGGGGGGTTCTATAGCTAGTATAGGGGTTCTATTGCCCTGCCCTACCCTGCTTTGCTCCCAAATTTGTTTCATTTTCCTAATTTGTTTGGCTTTTTTTTTTTGTTTTTGTTGGTGAATTGTACCTTTCAGGGTTATTGTTGAATGGGAAAGAGATGTCTGAGTTAATACTTATATATAGGTATATAGGTATATAGTAGAAATATATGTATATAGCTGTGTTACATGGTCTAGGTAGTAAAAAAAAAAAAAAAAAAAAAAAAAAAAAAAAAAA
>NAOQ01000299.1:21365-34807 GCA_002751075.1 Ichthyophonus hoferi
AAAAAAAAAAAAAAAAAAAAAAAAAAAAAAAAAAACATTTTCAGAATTCCATTACATCGCTAATCGCTGGGCACTTTACTCTCATTGGTTAATATTCTTATTAAATTATTTTTAAATAATTTAAGTTTTTTTTGGTCATTATATTTTGTTTAATAGGTGAGGTGGTATTAAAACGGTTCATAAAGACTAATTAATAAATTGGTTTATCTTTCACAGGCTGTGAATCAAGATGAGCCAACTAGTTAGATCTGCTTGTGTGACAAAGCCATGGCTTGCCTTGGATATCCTGGGTGATGGAGCTATTATGTCACCCAATAAGGGATACCCAGCAAGATTTACAAGTAGAATCATAATAAAGCTAAAAGATCTTTATTCAGTCTCACTGTGGTCTGAAGGGAATCCTGTGATATACTCTTTAAATTAGGAAACTATATATTGCCTTTTTGGCAACCGAATCATTAAGTGTTTAATTTAACAGAGGCTCTGGATAGGTTATTCTTAATTAAGTTAGATTATACCTTATTGTTCACCCATGTTGTATATGTAGCTATATTCGGCACAGATTGCTACAAAACTCTTTTAAAACTGGTTGTGTCTAGGTAAAAGGCGGTTGAATATTGTCAAATATTGCAATATATACAGCAGAGGAAAAGTAGCTATAGTTATAATTATTTAATTAATTACTTAATTAATGCTGTGTTCTAAAGTGTTCTGTATAGAAACTGTTATATTTAGGATGTATAAAATGGTTCTGTCTGAGACAGATTGAGGACTCTTGGTTCTATAGTAATGCTGAATAAAGGCTATACCATACAGTTTTTATCCAAAATTCTCTGCTTTTAATAATCGGCTACCATCCTGAGTATGACTGGGATAATTACCACACATGCTGAAAACATCAATTACATATTGTTAGAAGTAGGATTATCAGATCACATATACTAAAAACACGCACATACAACTCCAACCTTTACATAGACTTACCCGAGATTCGGGTAACAAACATAATACAAATTACTGGTCGAGGCAGGATAAATAGTCAATTGCATAGCATCATTAACTAAGGGTATTTTATTAGTCAATAAATATAATACAAGCATTTGTCCAATGAGCTAATTGGATAATGTGCAAATCACTTAAGTCATGAGAACATTAGATTAATTCATTGAGAATAGGAAATTTAGTGGCTCTCGTTAAATGTCTTGTTGAATGTATCGGTCATTGGTGGGTATGCTGGGGAAGGTAAATAAAGATTAGATCTATGGTGAAACCCTGTGTTTGAGCCGTGGACCAAACGGTATAGTATTCTAATCTAATTATACCGGGATAAAAATATATATTTATTTATAAGTATTGCATCGCTGATTGTCCTATTTGCTTCGATTCCAATTAATTAAATCTAAATAAGATTAACCAATCAAATAATGCAGTGCGAGGTTAGTTACTCAGTAATTCACATAAGTAATAAATAAATAAATAAAATTTAATTAACAGCGTAATATAATAATAAAAAATATTTAAATCACGCAACTAATCAAACACGCTATCTAAAATGCACTTCTATCCTCGCTCCATTTGCATATGTATATCTGTATATGTATACATATCAGTATATTACGTCATATTTGATTATGATCGGTTACGTTATGTAGTTATATCATACTGAATTATAGCATAGCATATTATGTCATGCTATATCATAGTATGTTTTGTTCTATGATGTCTTATTGTTTACGCCCAACCTTTATCTTACTTTTTTTTTAATAATTATGTCTTTCATTCCATTTTTTGTACAAACAACCTTTGACTCATCATAATACCATCTTAAACCCGCATAAAGAGGATTCGTCGGTAACAAATACATAGATATATATATCCTAATCTAAACTAATAATATCCAAATTCAGTACTGACAGATCGTGACCCTTATTGGTTTACAGAAGATCTAGAAACACAAGTGATCTATCTATGCCATGTACGTCCCTCTTAATAATATAACTTATCTCTCCTACTGGTTGTTATGGGCTAAAAAGCTTTAGTGATAGGTGTAGTGCTGGTTCCTTTATTATTATTATTATTATTATTATTATTATTATATAAATAATTAAACACACAAAAAGGTTCATGGCTAGGCAGGCAGGTATATAATATATGGAGAAATATAAATTTAAATCTTATAATCTAGTCAATAT
Source organism: Ichthyophonus hoferi (assembly GCA_002751075.1). NCBI lineage: Eukaryota > Ichthyosporea > Ichthyophonida > Ichthyophonidae > Ichthyophonus > Ichthyophonus hoferi. The sequence goes on from NAOQ01000299.1 coordinate 23,558, forward strand.
GTGGGTACATTGGGGGGGCAATGGAAGTTATATGCATTGGACCACAGTTAAAATCAAAAGATAACAATTCCAACTAACTACAAGCTACTAAATCAATCATAAAACGTGAGTGCTCTACTGTACTATTAAGAGTACTAGGTTTGTTTGGCAATAGTTTTTCTTCTTCCTTTATTTTACTGTAGACAATGTGAGAAGAAAATAGAATATAGTATAATAGACTATACTACAATATAATAGAGTAGAATATAACAGAATAGAAAATAGTATAATATATCATAATACAACCATGCCAACATACCATAACATAGCATAATTTAATAAACTGTGATATCTCACTCCTTTATCTGCCTTCTAAACCTTATAGCAGCTGTATTTCATTGCTCTGCATTTGCTCTGCGTTCATTTATTTCTAGATTATTTTGCTTTATTGGTTAAAATTGACGTTGTTCTGTTTTATTGGTAGATAATCATGGGTTTTAGAATTACTCGATATTATTCTATCGCCTATCGCAATCTTTTGGCTACGTGTGCCACCCGATTCAATTCAGTTTGACCTGATTATATAATATCATACAATATAATGCAATGTAACGTAATATCTGAATATGTATCAACTGGGATAGAATACAATACATTGTAGCACATACGACCGCCCTTACACCTTTTTTTATCCACCTGACAACAACAAATAATGACTGGTGTTGAACAGATTAACTAATCAAGGGATAAAGGAAGCTGAGATGAAAAATATGAATTATATATGCCAGTAAACTATTAGAAAATATGCCTAGTTCAAATGACATATCAAAATCTGATTGATCGAAACTTTCAAACTTGATCAAAACCTTGATAATATCACTACTATAATAATACATTACTATATTAAGATACTACTGTACTAATATTTGTACATAACATACATATACATGTATATATCTTTATAGCGTAATAGTTGTGGCAAAGCCCTAGAAATTGTACGAATGTTACGTGACATGTTAAGTGTATGCGATTGGATGGACCCATTGTCTCTATTTCCTTTCCACTCTCTCTCTCTCCCTTATTACTCCTATCAACCAAGTACTACTATCGTCTCTCCCGAACCTATCTACTCCTCCTTCTTTCTTTGTTCAAAGTTTTTGTTTATATCTATATTCCTATAACCCACATTTGTGGGTTGTATAATTCAATCAAAATACTAACTAAATACATTTCAAGTATTATTATACCAGGACCTATAATTGTTACGTCATTGCAGCTTTTGTTTGCCTTTTAAATTTTAAAGCTTTAATAATATTTCAACTAGTAAATTGCTTTATTAAGTTAATAATAATTCAATTGATGCATAATAACTATTAATAACCATCCAATAGATGTGCATACTTCAACTGGTTATGGGCCAATCACTATGAATGAAATGACTCAAAGTGGTTTCTACAGTGAGTATGGCATGGTTTCTTGCATCCCGTTGTTATAGACAATAGATAGAAAAACGATATGATTGTATACAGTTTTAAAGAAGGCATTTGTATAGTAGAACACCAAAATACTATGGTCACGTGCATCCCGTTGCTATTTACTACAGATATATATATATGATATGATTAGATAAAATTTAAAATGTGCGTTTTTGTAATTGAATAACCAAGAAACTTAGTACAGAACGCGTTTTATAATCTGGTTGGATCCAATTAAAAATCAAAGAATTTATAATTAAAATTATATATTTTTATTGAATTAAAATCACTTGACCTAGGCACAGATAACCTACATCTCTTAGCTATGGATTTAACTTCATATGGTTTATATATATGTTCAAAAGATATAAACACAAACTATGATCTATTTATGTTTAAAATACCGGGCCTAGCTATATATTGGCCCACTATATCCCCTATGTTATATTTTATTTTAAAATTTTAAATCTCCAAGCACATGCAAAACAATTACACAACTTACTAGCCAATCAAATATATATATTTCTATTTGGTCTAATTTGAAAAGGAGTTGTTAAATACGTGTTGAAATTGGTGTACAAAATGCACCTTATTGTGTTTGATGTGTATGTTCGATAGAGATATAAAGAAAGTATATAATGAAGTATGTTATAAAACATAGTTTATTTATTCATATACCAGCAATAAATATTATGCTATTGCCAATACAAAGTTGGTTTTAGCTGTGTTGACAACCAATAGATTAAGATACATGAGTACTATTAATATCACGGAAGTCTTGAATGATTGGGCAAGGGTCATAGTCTATGGAACCTTGTCTAGCACAATATCCTGCCGTTCCCCCACACACTCCCTCTAATGAGCAACAGTGGTGATGAATATCGTTGGGGTTGCATTGGCTGGGAATTTCACCATTGGGGGCTGGAAATTTATGACCACAACGATAATCTGGCCGCCATGTTAGTACACCGGTTGCTGTAAGGGGGTTTTTACAGTAAATTTGTAGTTGATGAGAGGTCTTTTGATTTGTATTATATATATTATATTATAATGCACTATAATACTATCCTTAATATGTTACATTATACTATATTATATTGCTTTATATTATACTATAGTGTATTATACTACATTATAATACTATCCTTATTACATTACATATCAATAAATAATTAAAATGGACATTTTCTCTTTCAAAAACCAATTAAGAACTCTAATACAAACATTCAAATACTAGCATACCGTTTTCATATTCATGTAACAGAGATATTATATAAAACTGTACTTTAATATTCTGGTTTTAATATTTACTTTTCATTGGATATAGATTTATTGTCTTTGCGTAATAATTGTATAATAATACTTAGTGATTGGATGTGACTTATGCAAGCAATCCACACTAAGGGTGTATGATAGAAAATTCACCAACCAGTACCCTTTACCTTTATAATTAACACATTCTGGGCAATTACATTGGTTCTCTTCCCCTCCACAATTACCATCTTTGGAACAGCAGAACGCATTTACGCTAGCTGGATTGCATGTAGCCCAACCATTTCCATTGGGCGAAGGAAATCCCTTCCCACACCTACCGTCAACACGCCATTGGTTAGATTGGCGATTTCTAATTTCCAAATTAGGCCCACATTCTGTTGTACACTTACTCCAATTGGACCAATCAGAATACACACAGCTATGACTTTTCTGCCTGGATTCATTGAGCATTGATGTAGAGATTGTGGTTGCCGCTGTGATTGAATAAGAAGCAACCAGTAGAATGATTCCCATCACCTTGGGTTAATGACCTAATTAATATTGACCAAGTAAACGGTGATTACATGTTCTTGGAAGGATAGCTAATTAGAAATTAAAATATAAAAAAATGTATACTTCCCCAAACATGTGATTGGCTGTTGGAGATAATATAATTGTATGACTGGACTCTTATTTGTTTTATAAATTTAAATTTAATCTATTGCTACGAGGTAAACCAAGATTTAATAATTACTACTTTAATTTTAAAATTGCCTGTATATGGTAGTGTTACCTTCCCAACGACCAAGATTATGATGAAAAGGATCTTAAAATGCTCTCAATATTTATTATATATGGTAAATAAACTGGATTTATTACAATACTTGAGCTATTACTTTCTATATATGGGAATTAATGTATTTGTATTTATTAATATCTTCGATACCATTTGTGCACATATGGTTTATTGATAGTACGGTTTGCAATAGCTCAGGTCAGTTACTTATTGGTTGTGTATCATGTATTATAAATGTATTATAAATTGCGTGGTTATTAACCAACCAGTATTGCAATCCACCAATGAAATTTGAGATATGGGCACCAGTGATTATTTATGAATTAAGAAAGGAAAGATTGTTTTCCCATATATAGATAATGAACTTTAATTGATTACCTGACTCCTCACTAATAAGAACTAGAGTGCTGTTAGTGAATTATATCACTGAATAAAATAAAAGTGCCTAAGAAACATCCTATTGGTATATCATGTCCGGCCCAATCACACATAATCAACAACAAACAACATACTTGCCACACATAGGCCATTCTGACAGGCTGCCAGATCTACAGGGCACTGCGTGCATTGGTTGCCAGTCAGGGCAAATCTATCACCATGGAAACGAGCAGTGGGCCAATAGTAACATAGAGTGCCGTAACCTTCACGATAAGCACAACCCACTCTACGGGTTGTAGCCCAAATGACTTGAATGAAATGATTGGTGTCGCCATGGTAGCACTGACTAATAGAAATACCTAAATACAATTGGTGGGGAAAAAATTATTAATCAGTGATGGTATGCATTATTTTAATAAACGTTCAGTTATATATTGCAGTATTTTTGGTGCCTTTTAAAATTTAAAATTTAAAATCCCTTGCTTTTAAATAGCTAACATTATAATACCATAATTGTAGGCTATTTCTTGATATATAGTTGGTTATGCTAGTGTAATAAACTCACAATGATCTTCTGAATTAACCAATGGAAGTAGGGCTCCCTATTTATTTAATTTTTAAATAACATTGTTAAGCCAATCGGAATGGTCAATTTTACTCTAAGGGGCTGAAATATGATCTAATTAAAATTTGTATTAGTCTGAAATGGAGTTATTATTATTTTTATTGTGAGTTGTGGTTTTTTAATATCACCATTTAATGGCATAGCTACATGGGTCAAACCAATTCTGACCCGACCTGGGGACTTGGATTTCCTTTCTCCTGTTGTAAATCAATTTAACTTATAAATTTGATATTGCCTTTAGCCAATAATATTTATAATTTAAAGCTCTAATGCCTGTTCCTTGCTCTCTTGGGTGTATGATATATATTCAATCGCAATACCAAATTAAAATTTTGTTTTGTTTTAAATATTAAATTGTCAAAGATAGAAAATCAATCTGAGGAGAAAGAGAAAAAAAGAAAAACCATTAGAAAGTAAAATAATATATATAGACAAGCATGTATATAGACATATATACAAATATGCATATAACTGTATATAGACTCATGACCATATATCAATTTAGATATAACTATATATCGACTTAGATATAACCATATAAAGATATAGACATAACCACATATAGATATAAATATAACCATATAGAAACACATATATACCAGCAGGATCTACAGCAGCCACACCCTCATCCAATGAATGAGCAAACAAATTCTGACGTTCGGAACAACCATTATAGCCCCATGCCTATATTAGGAAATAGTTATTGACAATTTGTTAATTAGGTTAATTATACCAACTATAATATTTGTAATGATTGGCCCAAGTCTATAAACTCTAATGGTTGTGTTAACTAAGGTAATTACATTAATTACATTATTTATATTCCTTAAGAAAAAACTTGTAATTCGGGATAATTATTTTTCTGATTTATCTATACTTCAATTGAATTATTTTTATTTTTATTTTTATTTTACATATGCATATTTCTTGACATTAAATTTCCAATTTAAACTCCTTTGCTTTTGCAATGAATACTGATTGCTGCTATGTTTAACCAAGTATTATGATTAGTTTTTTTTAAAATGTATTTGGATAGCTCATATAATTTATGCATATTATGTAAAAGAAGTGGGATTTTCAACTATATGACCAATAATATGTGCTTTTTTAATTTATTACAATGATTACATTAAAAGAAGTTACTATAATAATTATATAAGGCTAGACATAAAATGGTACCCAAGATTTGCTATAGTCGACTTTATACAATGAATAGGCTAATTACTTAAGATATAGAAATATTGATTGGTTCTTGCTCAGCAAATCAGAAAAAGATTATTTAATTTTAGGAGTGACTAGTAGATATTGTCATATAGATTTATATGTGGCCAATAGCAAAACCGCATGGGTTTGTTTGAAAGTTATTAAGCATTAAAATTAAAATCAAAACAATATATATATTATGTACTGTGTCGAATATAACTGCATATGCAATCCAGATAAAATTAATTAGTCATAATCGATTAATTAAACAATCTTGGGTTGATAATAAACATAAGTAAATCACTGATATTCAGAATGTTAATTAGTCTATATAGTATGCTGAATTTAGAGCGTCTACAAGGTCGACTTGCACACTTGATTCTAAAATTACAATTGGTTAAAATTTTATTTTATTTAATTTATTTATTTAGTTAGTTATTACTAACTAAATAAAGCTAAGTATTAATGCTCTTAATTAATTAATTGATGGTAATTAGTGATATCTGAATAAAGATATTTTGACTTTCAATTGTCCAATTGTCAACTATCATCTACCAATGGGTACCATAATAACTACCTACAAAGACTAAAATTGGTAAATAAAATTATCAAAAAGAAAGAAACCGATAAAAAGAGCCAATGAAAGATTGAAAGTGGTGGGGGGTTTATGAAAATTACCATGGGCCATTCAAAATCCGACCATATCCTAATAGCATCTTCGGGAGATCCAGAATACCAATTTTCACCTACATTGGGGTCTTTGCCACCACAAGAAAGGTAGTCAGCCCCTCTTTGTAAATTGGTGCCGGGATAATGGTTAATTTTACCTGTCACTCTCCCTGTGGGCAATTGTAATTAATTTTTAAAATTCAAATTATAACTTTAAAATTATATTTTATAATTTTAAATAGTTATAAAAATGCTTGCGTATTATAGTACACAATATCATACTATTACATACTATATCATATTATATAGGATAAAACCGGGATAATGGCTAGGTTTACCTTCACTCTCCTTGTGGGCAAGTATAATTAGATTTTAAAACTAAAACTAATATTAATTAGATAATTAACCTAGCATAATTAAATTTGTAGCTTGGAATAAATGCAAACACGAATAGGAACAGTTGCTTTAAATGACTGTTGCAGTTCTCATTGGTAAATGACTTTCTATAAAACTTACATAGTTTTGTGTTTTTTCGTCTTATGAAAACATTTTATTTTTATTTTTTAATTCTATAATTTCATTAAGAACCCCTGTATATTTGAGAAAAAGAATCTTAATGGCTATCACTGGTGAAAAAAAAAAAGTCTTTTAAAACATGGACTAGATCAAAATGTTAACGTAGCCTATATATAATAAATTTAAGATCTTATTGAACTAATCATATATTTACTTTATAGCCTTGTCTTGTGCTAATTGGCCGTAATTGTTCATGTCACTCTGCTTATTGGTGGAATGGTTTTATGTTCCAATTTTAGATGTAAATAAAATGTATTTGCACTTATGGAAGGACTTATATAATCATTAGAACTAAAGCAGGGTTTAACATATATGTGTAATTAATATAATGGTATAATTGTCTATATATATAATCATTATTGCTGTAATAATATAGCTATATCTAGAATTATTTTCTTTATAACATAATTATATATATGTATATATATATTGGGTATATATACCCTATTACCACATATTTATAATAATCTATTCTTTATAATAAATTATCATGCATAACTTTAATTGAGCAGATGGGTTTTTCTTGTATGCACCATGGTATGCACACTTATACATACCTATATATACACCTACGCATTTTTTTTCCTACTCTTAAATTCCCATCTATCTTCTCTTCCCCTTCAAAAAACAAATATAATTTATGAGAAACAATTCGCTTTACAAAACTTGATTGAATCCTGTTTTGTTTTGTCAAGTTACAGACATTGTTGTATATAACTGTATACCTAGATTTTCTGCATATATATTTATATATAATAAAAAATATCTAGTGTAATAATTAACAAACTATATTATGTATTGACATGTAATAATCTACAATACAAGACAGCGAATATATATAATCAAGTGTGTTGTTCACACCAGTAAAAACTCGCCTCAATTTTCTCTTACCTAAATAATTTTTGGCCGCACACACAAGTGATTTATCCCATTTTAACATAGCCATATTTGATCCCATTACACTCCTCCGTATACGATTATGGTCATTTAAAATCTTATTTGTCCATATACTAGTAGGCTGTGAAGCAACTAAGGTAGAAAATATTAACAATACCAACGCCATTATTGACATTTTATAATATAAAATTTATTAAATATTATTTAAAAGCTGTATTAGTTAGCGTATATATTTTTATTTTTTATGTCGTTGTTGGTGTTTAGTCTTGGTTCTGTTCAAATGTGAGCGGGGTAATATGAAAGATAGGTATGTATTTAGTAGCCGAACTTAAAATAATGATTTAAATTTAAGTATAAAGCAGTTACCATGGTTAAATATTTTAGATCACATTAGAATATATATATGTTAATATTGTTTTAGATACTTGCGTAGCTATGTTTTGTATGTGAAGCTTTCCCGTCCGATATATCGTGGTATGTGGTTGCCTGGTTTTTATTGGTGTATTAGTAAATAATGTGATGTATACCCCAATCAGTAGGAGTGCTGTATTGGACGCTATGACTTATAAACATCATCATTTGCTGATATATTTTAGGGACGCTAATCGAAATATGGAACACTGGAGTACAGTAATTTTATTGTTGGATTAAAACAAGCAGGTAGCACCAGATGAGATATTTTCAAAGAAAAAAGAAACCTATATGTTAATAATGCATGTCAATTTTTAATAAAACAATTTGAAGGACATATCTGACTTGAGATCACAAGTAAGCTCTAAAATAGTATTGACCCAGAGTATTAATGGACCTTCTCAATATAATATCTTCGATTAAATAAGATCTGTTTGTACTATGATTGGATACGCCAAATCTCGTCGCCCCTATTAGCTAGCTTTCTTTTATGCAGTCCAATTGCATTTCTTATATATAAGTGGCAAATACCGCTTATTGAAATATTGAAAGCCAGAAACAGAAGCTACCTGTAATTAGACTCGTCCTAGCTTCAAATTCATCATACCGAAATCATTTATCCATTTACTTAGAAATAAATCTATATTATCTTGTAATATAATGTTAAATTCCTTCCGACCCATCTGTCCTTTGCTTTATTTTCTGCTTCTTTATCTATCTTAATACCACTTTGGCGTACGCCACATCGACATTTCGATGTAATGCGAATCAAAACCTCGATCGCAATTTTGATAATTTGGCAAGACAAATTAAAAATATATATTCTTAAAGCTTATATCAAAATTTTATAAGTCAATATCTTTTATGATTTATGAGATTTCATTAAAATTGTGAATATAAGACAGATTCTTCAAGTAAGTTTAGCTATGTATTTTTTGGTAGAAAATATTTTTTAAAAGCACATATCTAAAACACAAGTAGTAAAGGATACAGCTAAGCCATATGAGCATTTTCCTTAACGCGGGTATACTAAACAAAATACGTAGTTATACGTTTTTGCAGTTAGTTCTCAGGCCCAAAGTATTAAACTTATAGCAGAGTTTCCATGGAGGGCATAGTCACAATTATTGTTAGTAAAATTATGCATGAATTAAAACCCCCAACTCGTTTCCCCTTTCATCACCCTGCTATTTATTATTTTAATTTAGAGATATGATTATATAGTATCAGTTTACAAGTGATTATAAATTTCACAGTGGCAGTTAATTTATTGTATATTGAAGGTGCTCATGGCATAATATATATATTATTTTAACAAGTGATTTGATCATAGTTTTATTTGGAATCTCTTGTATATCTGAGAACTGGATTTTATAATGGCCAATAGAAAAAGAATAGCTAACGAACCGTAGCACTGTATTCTTTAAAATAGTTGTATTTGCTAATAATATTTCAATAGTTAAATGTTTAAATTTCAGAGCATAAATGGATTTCATTGGATTAATTAAATAGAAATAATTTTGGGCTTAATAAGACAGGTGATGTCTTGGTGTAGGAATTCCAACATTTAAATATTTTAAACCCTGAACCATCACAGTTTGTTATGTTTTGTTTATTAGGCTTACAATTTTCAACTATTCCACACATTTTTTGATAAGTTTTATTAAATTTCTAAAGACGGCAGAATGATTTAGAATGGGCTGCGGTTGTCTTGCTATCTTGCCAGTAACATACAGAAACTGTTTACTGGATAAATATCATAACTCTCTTATTTTGTGTTTTATATGCAAAAAGATCTGTGTTTGTTAATGTCATAATGACCAGTGTTCTAAAACCCCTATTGTATTTAATTAGCGCACATTGGCGTCAGTGAGGATTATAATTATTGGAACCCACACAGGAGATATTTTCATGGCATATTTGATTTTCTTTTCAAGAAGAATTTTTTTAATAAACTGCTGATAAGTTGCTATATATCTATAGTATGGCCAATTGAACTTGTTCTACACATCAATTCATTAATTTTATTCAATTTACTGGCTACTCCTTCTAGGCTCCTATTTAAGACAAGATTCTGTTGCACTAAAAGAAAATCCAAATTTATCTGCTTTGGTGTTTTGGTACATTTTTTAATTTAGAATCAGACGTCCAACAATTTGAATAAAATCCCTACTCGTAGAGTGCCAATTAATGTTGTTCTATTGAAGGATGTCAGCTATTTATAAATATTATTTAAAGTCAAAGTCTGATCAACATTTTACTGTTACAATCATACAGTTTATTGGTCAATTGTTTGATTAGAGATGATGTGATAGTTGAAGTACCATATATAATATAATAATCTATGATCTATAACCTACCAGTTATGCAATGGATAATATACATACGTATTTTATTTTAAGCTTTTTGAGATTTTAATGTTATTTATTTAGGTGATACGATAAATCCCTAAAAACCATCCACGTATAAATATATATATCTTGGTCAGATTGTTGTTAAATTAGGGTGTGATAAGGTTTATGTGTTACTTGAACCACTTAGAGGATGCCAGCCATGGGGATGGAACATAACTGCCTTTTCCCCGCTATATATGTTATAAACTCATTGAGAGAAATAATTCCACAATAAACAAGCAATTGATACAATTGAGATGTGCATTTTTCCACTGAGATAGCGATAGCAGCAATCCTTTCTCTCTATGATATATTAATAATATATACTAGAAAAATGCCACTTAAATAACGTTTACATAATTCGAGCCGAGTTAGATTAGTTCATGCACTTTGAATCGCCCTGATGCGTAATATTCATAATTAATTATGATATATTATAAAAGATAAAATTGCATTTTGACACTACCTAGCCAATAAATACTAAGGACTTTGAACTGATAAACATTTCTTTATTGATAATACTTCAATATAGTTATTCAATATCAGGTCATCCAATCCGATATATATATATATATATATATATATATATATATA
>NAOQ01000299.1:35347-74964 GCA_002751075.1 Ichthyophonus hoferi
ATATATATATATATATATATATATATATATATATATAACATAGGGGAAAGAGCTATAATCTAAATTAATTTGTCACTTAACGTATATCATTAATAACATGTGTTTAATTATTTTAGTTTTTTAATAATATGTTTACGTAATCTATATATAGAATGTGTTGAATATAGTTGCATATGCAGCATGAGTGAAAAATAGTTATAGCTAAGATAATTAATTACTTAATATAGGACATTAACACCCTTATTTAAACTTAATTATTTAATATTAAATTATTCAGAATTCTATATAGAATATGCTATATTGAGAAGGTATAAACGGGTTAAATCTGGAATAGGATCCAGCTCTTTTTTTTTCCATAGTCGTACAGAAAAGCATTATTTACTTTTACTTGATTTTCTTTGTAATTGTAGTTGCCACCCATAAAGAGTGAGATACTAACTACCACTTAATAAGATATTAACTATAATACAGTAGAAAAATAACTATAACACAGTAAGCTATATAACTACAACACAGTAAAATAATGACGAGACATTTATTTTTGATCATTAATTGCGATTGTAAGATTATATAATTATTTGCTATGATTTTCAATCAAGGTCATGGGATTTCATAATTATCACGGTCTTTAAAATTTCATAGCGCCAAAGGAAACAGGAAGAAAGACTTATATGGTAACCTTATAGTTTTTCCATATATATATATATATATATATTATAATGTCCATCTTTCTACATTTAAACAAGTAAATAGATAGGTACATTGTTAAAACAGGAATGTTTACTTAATTTGGGTATTTCTTTATATAACTGTAAACATTCAATATTATGAGCAAATATTATTGCATATGTAGCCTAGGAAAATAGCTATACTTTTTTATCTTTAAAGTTAGAGCTTTAAACGTCAATATGTGAATCCTCAAAATATTTAATAAAAACCAAAAATAAAGAAGATAAATTTTTAGCTTTGGGAAGATAAAATTAAGCTAACAATTAATATAAATCAATTGTAGGCTTAGTTTTTAATTTAATATTAAATGGTTTTATTATTTTTATCTTATGTTTGTTTTTGGTTTTTATTGAATATTTTGATGCTTCACATATTGAAGTTCAAAATTTCTATTTTGAAGATAAAAGGGTATAGTAAAATCTGTTGGTGTTAAACAGCAATCCAAGATAATCAATCAAAAATTGAACCAGCCAATGGTAAAGGCCCTGTAGCAGTATAAATAGCCATTTCAGACCATATGTTTTGGAGTCCAGATATCACATTGATTAGGCATCCGGGCTAAGACATATCTTACTGACTTGTTTGTTAATAAAAAACATATCTTAGAAGATCTGTACTCTATGAGCGCAAAAGAACAAGTTAAACTCCTCTTTATTTTGGTATTCTCTTTTCTTCTAAACGAATATAGATTACAGGAACACTCTGTCTCTATCTATTATTCCCAACAGATAATAGCTATAATACAATAGGATATATAACCATAACACAATTGTCAAAACCAACTTCTCTCAGTTATGTTAGTTTTTGTATAACTATTTATAGAAAAAACTGGTTTATATGAATAAATAGACAAAGACTTGTGTGTACTAATACAAGCTAAAGAGCATGTATGCTAAGATAGAAAGACAGTCAGACAGTTTGTGCATTGATTGCCAGAACGGAATCTGATGCTGAAATTAGTCTAACTTCAAATGGTAAATATCAGACAATGTATTTGACAACTATGCATTTTAATCTTTAAAAATATGAATTTTAAACTTCAATATGTGAATCATTAAAATATACAAACCCCCCACCCCCACCCAAAAAAAAGATAAGATAAATTTTTAGTTTTGGAAAGATAAAATTAAGCTAACAATTAATATAAATTAAAATTAATCACAACACTTAACTCTTATTACGCCGTGCAAAAGCCCAACAAGAGGTGTGGTCGCGTAAAAGAACCCAGATAATTGCTGTATATAATTCCAGAGGTAACAGAATTCTCATTGAAGTCTTAAATTCTTATTTTTAAGATTAAAAGCAATAGCCATACAATCTAAAAAAATTCCAATTATAATTGCACATATGTGTACTACATTGCTATATAAGCAGTAGCTTATTAACGCTCAATTATATTACAGTAAACATCAGACTTAATCTGTTGTTATAAGAGGCTAGTATGCTTGTGTTTAAATTAATTATCTTGTGTGAATTACAAATAATTAACCCCTTACTGATTGGTTAATGTTATCGATCTTAGAATACTTATAGTTAGGGATCATTGGTTCATTAGCGGTATATGACCTATAAATAGATATGTTTAACTAAGGTAGTTTTCTCAAGATTTAGATTAAGGCTCTCGATTCGATCGGCACCAGCAAGGGCTTTTAAGGCATAGGTACAGGTTTATTTTAACTTGGGGGCTTTTAATTTATCTTAGAACATTACCGTTAAGATAACTTCTGCTGCAGCATATGATTAGAGATGAAAATAATCTACCTATGACAAAGTCGACACGGCCCACGTTATTATGGCCAAAGTAGCAGCTCCACAGCCCAACCTACACTGCTTCTTTAATGTTTGGACAGACGTCTTACATGCTCTGGCACAAATTACTTGGAACCGCAAACTCTATTATCATTTTGATCTGGCCATAAGAACATCCAAATTTGCCATCCATGGCTGTGAAGCATGTCTTCTCAGTTACTCAGATGGGATGAATAGTTGGATCATTCATGATTGGAAGTTTTACCAGACTTTCATCTTCAGGAACTGCATCTTATTTAAGATGTTTTCCATATTGTATGCTCATGATCACTGACCTGATGTATATTGATTTCTTTGCCTCTACAAGCTACCAACAAGTTCCCTTAAATAGAAGGCGATACTATGGTAGGACCCTTCCCCGGTAACTAAGTTTTTGAAATCAGAAAGAGTTTGTGTCTATTGGCATAAGATCGCCGTATCGACGACTTTATTGGTGCGATAATAAAAGCTAACTAATCACAAAAATTGAGTGTTGTAAAACAGAAACATTAAACTCTTTGGTCTCAACACCAACTTATAAATAAATTTAACCTTTTTAACAAGAAAAAATTATGCCTATAATAAATAAAAATTCTAATGTTAAGAAAAACTGTATAATTAAAATGAATGTTTCAACTCTCCTGGACAAAAATCATGAAATGGAAAGCGAGGCTGAACTATACAACTTGTAGAAACAAAAGGTTACGTGTTTCAGGAATCAGACATGAGGTCATAATTTAATTAAAACTTTCGATAATATTATTTTGTACAATATTTGAATATACAACTAATATTTTTAATATATTAACCAGGTAAGTAGTACTTGCTTCTGGTTTTAACTCAATGCCTTATTTTTGGTAACCAATCCAATTGAATGAGGTACATAGCTCATTGGTTAACTATGTTTAGTCTGTAAAATTGCGGGTCAGGCAACTTGGTTTGACTCGTGGAATACCGTACAAGGGTCTTTCCTACGATTAAGATGAGTACACAGATAGACGAGTAAATCCATGATATGTATATATTTTAAATAGAGTTGTATGTTGAGTAAGAGATGAGAAAATACTTTCCCTTCAACATACAGAATACAGGGCAAAGTACCTTCTAACCATCAATGAGAATATATATATATAAGATATTGTTAACAAATTATAAGGAACACAAAGTTTTTTAAAATATTTCTTCTCCTTTATCCTTCACGTGACCTTTGTTTATTGGCTGTGTTCTCTATTTCGGTTCAAACTAGAAACAGTCATATTGATCCTTATGGGCTAATGTGATTCCCATGGGTCCTGTAAGGCCTACTAGAATTGCTTGTTTATAACCTGATCTTAATTCTTTAATTGATCTAACGTATGTGTCTTTATTTGGATGACTTAAACCTACATCATTGGTCCAATTGCTCATCTTTCGGTTAATCCACGTTGACGAATCATTTCATTTGACTCAGAACGTCATTAAGCTAATATTAGATCAATCATTTCATGAATCACTTGTTACCAGCTTGTTGACTGTACTACCTGTTCCTTCGGGGTTGACGGTCCTGCAACAGTAAATTTATTTTTCTGTGTCTGTTTCAAAAAAATATGCCAGATTTATATTAAAAATGAGTACTATGAAAAGATAAGTTAGGACCTATTTTATTTCCTAATTCAGGAATGAATTTTTTATGTTAAATTAAAGCTAATGTTTAACTACTTTAACCAATCAGAAAACCGCTTTTAATTACTCTAATTACAATTATCCCACACTTAAATTGGTCCGGGAAAATGGTTCATCTAACTATCAGGACTCGGTGGCATACTAATATAGAATCGGAACACTAAAGAGTATGTAACAGTTGTTTAGGCCAGCTCTGGAATTTATCCCTCCTGAATAAAAAGTCAGTACTTGACCATTAACCTTGAAAAGGAGTAGTATTTCACAGATCATATCTCTAATATATAATCACTACCCCGACTGAAATCAATATGTTGTCACAAACTCAAAACATCTCAATCATCCCAGTTCAGAATCCTAGATTATGAACTGTGTTATGCATATTATTGATCATAATTGTATCAACTAAATCATTGGCCGTGATTTCATTTGATGGCAAAAACTTGGGTTTAATATAGGCAATTATGTAATAGATGCTCCCAATTAAACACCAATCAGAAGCGATCTTCTCGAGTCTTTTTTGAGACTTAAGCCCGTGTCCAAGTAGTTCACAAGTGTATTAGGTTAGAAAGTACCAATGCAGATCATTGATATTTAGACATTATCTATTCTGTAGTGAATACTACAGAATATTCCCCGAAAACTGATATAAATAAAGGCCTAGTATTTCAAAATCAATATAACGGATAACGGACATGCATTTGTCCGAATGAGGAATTAAAAGAGCACGACAGACTAGCCACCAATCAATCAAGAGTAATGAGTAAACAAAAATGTCATTCAAGCCAAGACCAATTCATTTTGAGTATCCGAAGACCAATTAGATAATGGCAGGTTGACTACCAATCAGTCAAGAGAGATGGGTAAAAAAATGTAAGTCAGGTAAAGATCAATACTATCATATTTATAGTATCACACATATATAAAGGTGCACGGTTATTGACAATCCATCCCACTGGTCAGGTAGTCATAGCAATTGTATTATGTTTATTTGGTGCTGAATCATTGTTTAAGACTGATATCTATATACCGCTCTAATCACTAGGCCACAGAACACAAAACCATCTACCCGTACCACTCTATCGCGTAAATCTTTCGCGTAAATCGCTACAATCGCTTGGATATACTACTAATTGACTCCAAAGATGATGGAAAGGTGTAGGTATGCATGTGGTGGTATTTTTTTGGTGTTGATGTCTACGCTACATATGAATGTAGGGCTAATCATACTATGTCCCCATGATTTTGCACCACTACCCTCTCTGCTCTTCCAGGAGTGATTGTAGTAGAAGTGCATCCTAAGTCGCCTATTGGTCCCAGGTCGTTAGTCATAGGGCGATAGGGTCAAAGCCCACATTCACCCTATATATTTTATATATTTATATTGCCGTTACCTCCTTCCTTTATCATATCAGGCTTCCTATTGGATCCAAGAAAGAGGGGGAGGGAGGGAGAAGGTTAGTATTCATGCTCAGTTTAAGCAACACCTTGTATATATAACATAGTACTAATTAATATCGCATACTATATGATAAGGTGTATTTATATTATAGTTCACCAATAGATTAGAGTTACATATTGCACTTATTACCCGGTCCAATCAGTATAACTATATGTTATTATACATTTTAATTTCATCTATATTATAAAAGAAAAAATTAAATAAATTATCAGGTTAAATATAAACACTGGGGCTTGCCCTATAGGTATGTATATACCAAATGATCAACTAGCCATTGGTTGATTAAATTGTATACTCTAAACCAATCAAGATATGTGGGCTCATTACAACTGCAACTGATTCAAACCACATATAATCGGTTGACTCGACCCAATACTAAAATGAATGGACAGGGTTGACTAAGTGTAGTGTACACATATAGATAAGTAAGAATAAACTATATAAAATTATTCAAAAAATAATACTATCTGCATGAATGTAAATATTTATGCCATTAAACTTTACTAACAAATTGTTACCTGGATACTTACATAAGCCAATCAACGCACGGCCCATATATACATACATAATATTATCCAATCACATACACACATACATGTGGCAACGTACATAGAATTCCTTAGATCGTCTCTATCTTGTACTGGTTGTGGCAAAAGGTTCTGGCCGGGATGCATGGAAGGCTGAAGAGGTTGTTGTTGCATAGGAGCGTGTAAAGGAGGCTGTAGGAAGAGAGGGAGGAGAGGGAGAGGGAGAGGGAGAGGGATAGTAAATATAGATAGACTCATTAGACACAATTCCCATATTACTGATCTTGTGTGCTTATTATATATAAAGATTAAAATATAAAACATACATCCATTGTAAATCATAAGCTGGAGCATGTCTATTTTGATACCTATATAAAGCGTCATAGTTAACTATTACCCAATCGCATATCATGATTTCATTGATCATTGAGGCAAGAAGGATGTAAGAACGGCTTTATAACATACCGTACAATATACAAATGCAATCTGATTGGACGAATGACTCGTGTGTATGTATGTATAGTGAGTGCATGGTTACAGAAAATGTATGTGAAAATATAATATCAACATATAAACATCTGTACATATATCTACACATAAAAACTCACTCGTTCGTTTTCAGCCCCGGGTATCATCACAGTAAGTTTGGGCTTCTTCCGAATCATATCACCACCTCTATGCTCTAAAAGAATAATACACATACATACATGACATAGTTAGTTGATGTACTAACTATATATGGTTACTATAAAGTATAATATATATGATTTAATATAATTGAACATAAGACTTGAAACTGGGACCTGGTTTATTCTTGTGTGGAAGTTGGAAAGGATCGGACTAATGATAAGGCCAATCAGGAAGAGGATTTAAAAAAATACACAAGAAGATAAATGATCCATTGGAGAGGGGGAATAGACATATATATATGGTGTTTAATAATAGTAACAATGACAACCAATAAGGATTAGGGATATTGAACCATATAAGGCTAATACATACGGGGGGGGTGGGCATAGTAAGGAGCACCATAATAAGGATGAGGCGGATAACCGCCATGCGTCATTGGATATGCTGGTGCGCCATACCCCATAGGCACTGGTCCAGGTGGTCCTGGGGGAGGCTATAAATAAATGTGTATGTTAGTATGTATGTACATATATACAGGTATATATATATGTGTAGTTTACAATTAATTACATGGTCTGAAAATACAGCAGTTCATCTATACATATATATATATATCCTATTCTACCTGCATATACGGTTGTGTAGTGTTTCGCATCATATCGTCAAACTCTTGATTAATACGTCTTTGTTTCTCTTCCGACCGGGGAGTGAGCACTGGGAACTAGAAAGAGAAGGAGAGGGAGAGGGAGAAGCGGTGTGTGTAAGAGGATATGTAAAGATAAACAAATTAGTAATTGCAGCTAAATCATGCATGGCTCTAATAATAGTAACCTATCATAGGTTGCAATGAGTTAGCCAACCATCAATGGTCTCCTGGAAAAAATCTATGGATGCCTAGTTCCTAGTTACATCTTATCGTTTTCTCTCTAAGATTTATTGCCTATTTACACCAATCATATTAACATATCTCAAATGTCATTCATTCTAAACGCCAATCGGTGTATTCTTTCCATTCCCTCTTTTGAAAAAATAGATTGCCCTCTCGTTTTCAATGTATAAAAAAACTATTTTCTTGAATTTCTACCAATGGGTAGATAACATATATAAATATGAGTCAATAAAGGAAAAAATATAAAAGATAAAACATGATATAATGAGAAAGTAGTAGATAAGAATGGCTTAACCAATCAAACATTAATAATAGAAGGTAACATAAATGACAAGAACGTATGTATGATATTGGATCATTCAAATGATCTAAATGTTTGTACAACAATAATAATATGCTTGCTTGTATAAACATATATATATGACAATAAACAAATGAAAACCATATCCATATATGCCTCTTACCGAATCATCATCGACCCTTAATCTATCTCTGAAGTCTGTGTTCTGGTCCTGCTGTTGTGATTGGTGCTCATCCTCCTCCCGCTTTATCGCAATTTGCTGTGAATTAAACAATGCATAGTTCATATATTGTGGTTGGTATTACTCACACAGAGCTTATCATCGAGGCTATACAAACATAGAATGAGATAAAAACAGAAATTATTATTATTAGCACAGGAGCTTTCTCACTGACTTAGTGAACTTCTTCTATTCATATATGGATAGAATGCAAACTTTAATGAGTCTATTCATTATAACACGTACCCTATAAATCATAGTCACACAGACCAATCAAAGCAGAGATTGTTTTAGCAATAATTAGTATGCAGGCATTTTTATTAGCCCAGAGGCATTTAACTTTAATTGTCCACATATAGATACATAAATACTCTATACTATACACTATACTATGCTAGATTATATTATACTATACTGTACTAAACTATACATCTATACGCACCTTCAACATATCATCATTGGTTTTAGCCTCGTGGGGTTCGTTATACTCAGTATACTTCAACAATATACGATCAATGTCAGTAGAGGAATATTGATACAGCTTATTAGAGCTGTTGAACACAATCAGAGCCACTTCACAGTCACATAGCACGCTGAGCTCATAGGCCTTTTTCATTAATCCTGCCTTACGTTTGGTAAAGGTTACCTGCGCAGAGGAACGTGTAGAAATGATAGCGGTTAGCATAGGATTGTGAAGCGTGGTAATAGTAATAATAATAATAGTATTAATCTGTATGTACATTATAACTAAATAGCATGTCACAGCTAAAGTAGAATTTATGCTAATGACAGAACTGGTTTTTCTTTTATATTTATATTTTTTTCAGATAACATACTTGTATGTACTTACTATATTAAAGTTTAAAATGAGATGTGTGAGTTCATAGGACGTAGGGATTGGATAGGTGTAATTTACATAAAAATAATAAGCTGTTGGGATTGGTTAATTAAAAGTATCACAATTATATTTGAATGGTAGACATCCTGGGTATTTCTTGAGAAGGGGGTAAAAATAATATATAATAAATAAAAGATAATAGATGACCATACATTACAATGCAATAGTATTTATGGATGTGTTATTATATGTGGTATAATTATAAACATGGTTACTTGCTGGCTATATATAGACCAGTGTAGAAATTAGTAATAGATGATACTTACATAATAGGTATAATTAAACATGAATTGCTATTGGCCAAACACTAACTGTAAAATATAAATTTTGAACTGTTTAATGTTATATATATATTAACTACAATGAAATAGAGAGAAAGATGATTGAATGCTAGGTATGGCGTCTGTATGAACGGCACAGTATATATAGCAAGGTATAATATAATATAATATATACTTTCTCTCCTATCTATTGGTCTCAGATTTTATATTATCTCCTCTGTTATTTATACTACCCTATAAAACAACAGTAATAAATTTTATTAAAAAAATGTGTATCCATACAGGATGCTTCTCTTTTTATGTCTTGCAAATCTAACAATCTCGCGTGCCTATAATTTAATAATAGGATTCAATTAGTCAAATTTTCTAAGACTTTTAAGAAGGGTGGCAAGGGTTATCCATTGGACGATATAATAAATTAAAACTATATTAAAACCCGTTAAATCTATTTAACTATGTGATTGGCTAAATAATCAGTGATAAATCTGTTATAACGTGCATATGGCGGTAGATTAATTATCAACCCTGAAAAACATATATATATACCTCCCACGGTACATAGCAGCCTATAAGCAACTACTCCTCGTAACCCATCACATACTTCTATTAGCTTGTTTGTAATTGAAAAGGGAATGTTATGATAGAATCTATATGGTTGTGTAGCCTACACCTGAGAAAGGACTTGCCAATACCAAAGAACCCCATATGTTCAAAATATAAATTAACGACATAACCGTACAAATTAGACGTTATATTGACCTGACCTATATGTTCCCTCCTTCCAACCATCAAATAAAAGAAAATAGACAATAATATAACATCAAACTTCCTGAAGCTAACTCATGTCACATAAAAGTATATCTGTACTCTATGGATATTGTTTATATATGTAGGATATATTGGATGCCTTACAGTAAAAAAAAAACATGTATAAGAATAAGAACTCACTTGTTTGTTCCTCTCATCCGCAATGGACTGGATCTGAATTTTTTTGCGGCCCATGACTATGGCTCAGTTATCATATAGTGATATGGTAGAACGGGCGAGCAGTACCTAACCGTGGAAATATAGGTGCGTTAGGATATAATCGAATGAAGTAAAAGGAATAGACAAATGGGGGGGAGGGAGTTAATATGAAACATCTTAAACGTTGTCCTGTATAGGAAGATATAATAATTAAAAGTCAGATGAAGTCAGTGGACTAGTTTTTGGAACATGTTTTGTAACCCAGCCTAATAGAGAAACCACCATAAACGACCTCTAAATCAAATTAAATCAAATTAACAATGAAAGGTTCGTGTAGAAATATATAGCTACAATATAACCTTTTTGTTTTTATTGTCTTTCCTTTTTATTATTAAAAAAAAAAGACAAACGAAGTAACGCCTTTTCATGTTCTATTATAACATGCTCGCCAATTTACTCTCTCTTCCCTAGCGACACATGTCCTGGTTATAACAATGTGGTAGGAATATCTTTCCCCGGGTTCATTTTTTATCCCAGCCAGTGCCACTATTCGTTTACCTAAGAACTATATAAAGGAGAGAAAGATGGGGGGAAGGAGGTAATAAAATTGGAAATTCTTACTATGATAAGAATACAATATAGCAGATGGTTACGGTATAAAAAAGAGAGGGAAATGAATGCCAAAAATAGCATCCTTAGTTTATAATTAGGACTGACTGGGATAGGGGATAATCCGATACTCCTTATAACCATATATGGCTAATAGGTTTAAATCACTCCTGTCATTTGTATGACCGTTTTTAACCTGAAGATAAGAAGATTATTATTGGTTGGTGAATACTTATTTGATATTGGTTTTGGTTTGCTATGTCCGTTACAGTTACTAAAACATGATTTTCCACCACCCGTGAAGTTCTTAGGCCCGACTCGGACCGTATTTAAATTGACCTGGTAGGAGAGTGCATGTGTCATTGCATTTTTGCCATAGATGGTTATTAATTAATAATCTTAGCTATTATTAGCTTTTCAATTTGAAATAGACACTCTGGTTTTATAAAATATAAATTTATATATATGCAAAAAGGTGTACATATTATAGAAACAAATTTTTAACCATAACGTACCAATTTTCTTTTCTCTAACTAGCTCGGTTGAATCACAACTTTACTGTGCTCTGTATATTATTGATGATGATTGATGGTTACCAATAAGAATATGACATTCATGGGAATAGTTAGACTGTGGAGGGCAGGGATTGCTTACATCTTGGCCCGTACGTGGGGCTCACAAAAGGTCAGAAATTAAACGACTATTTTTACTGGTTGTCTAATGTCATTCTTGAAACAGACTGGCCAATAATATTTGTGGGAAGATTCAGCCAACTATGGGTAATTTTGCAATCTTAAGCGCGCGTAAATCTAATTGTCGGTTGTATAAATTAGATTATATTATTTGTATATATAGTTTGGGTATTATTTCATACAGTCTATTAATAAATCAAATATAAACGGTTTCATGAATAAATTAAATCTCAGAAGACGCAAGACACTCTTATTTTTATATGCTGGTTATTAGTCAGCTTTATAATAGTTGTATTTGATCCTGATAAGGGATAAGGGGGTTTATGGCCCCTAATCAATTAAACACTAGTCTAAATTAAATTCGGTTAAGTGAGTCGGAAACGACGCATCTAGCTACACTGACTGGAGGCAAGTTTATCAATTTATTCGCGTAAAAACCTATCTTGACTGATAATACTGAAAGAAAAAAATCAATCGATTAAAGATAATAATCACTTATTGTTGTTATTTCCTATAGACATTATCTATATAGATATATAGCTATTATATAAAGAACTTAGTACAATAGATACTAGTCCTATTTCCCATGCCACCTAAACCAGGGGACCATATCCTTCAATCTATGCCTTACATAATTGTCAAAAGATAGTGTCTTCCAAATTATAAAAAAATCTGGTATATCTTTACGGTCATGTTTCTGGTAACTACCTTGTTGCGTTTTATAAAAGACTAATCAGGAAAGATCGACCTATTCCCAAGGCCGTAATTGGAAATACAACGTAAGCTTGCAATTTTATGCCTCTATTATTCATAGACATCAATAATATAAAATAGCTCTAACTAGTGTATTATTTAACGCTTAAGAGGGTTCAGCCATGATAATCGGCTGTAAATCAGTTGAAAATATGCCGCTAAGGTTAATTACCAAGCCTTGTCTTAGTACTTGATATGTGTAGTGAATAGATATATCAGGATCAGAACTCTAAAATAAACACTTGATTTATCCTATTTAATAAAAAGGGGAAGAAAGAAATTGAACTCCTGTTGGTACCCCCAATTTTATAAAACCTTGGTCCATCAATAGCTCACACCTAGTTTGACTCGGTGCTCTGGCTCCTTGTTTGTGTATATATGCTTGTCTTACCAATACCTAAGGTGTATTAATTCCACTTTTACATTCCTGTAGTTTAACAAATATTATTTTCTGTAGTAGGTGTACATCCTTTATACCATTAATTATACCATAATATTTATCCTGTCCCACCCACCTTCCTTCATACACACACATCAAGTTTATTTCGGGAGCCATCCGTTTAATGCTTCTTTTGATTGGCACCAACTGCTTCACTTCCTAGTTTTCTAGACAAGATTCTGATTGGAGTGACCTCTATTGAGGCAATGTCATGTTGTATTTTTCCGTTAGAGCGGCTTCTAGCAGCTTGATAAGGCTGAAATTGGTCTGCCAGTCTGACTTGGTGATTGTTTACATTATGTATCTTCTGAGAATGCAAGACGTGTAAGGAATTTGATTCGCCAACTATTCGCAATAGCCATTAAGAACATTGATCAGGTTTAAACCATGGATTGGGTGATACGTTTATACCAAGCACATAAATATCTTACTCCAATATGAATTGTAAAAGGTATGACTAAAGGAAAAGTGTCATCTCTCCCTTCCTCTGTAAGTTGTAGACAACTTCTTAGCAAAGCTAAAATATCCAACCTCGGTACTCTATTGTTAAATTCATCTACGCGATTATTTAGCTATTATGTCCTATGGTTTGGACCGTCAGCAATTATTTCTTCATACTAAAGCTTGCTTTATAAAATTCTAGCAAACATACACGGGGGATTTTAACTTTTACTTTTATAATACATAACATTAACAACTCTGACGTGCGCAAGGTGCATTATAAATGCTAGTGGTGTGGAGTAACATCCAAAAAACATTATCAACACATCAAAATACTAAGAGTCTTACAGTCTAATCAATGAGGTATGACTTTGTAGAAGCCTATGTATGTTTTAATTTCAAAATAGAAAATTGAAATCTATATTCTAGTGCTTGTATTCCTAGAATTATATTCATCGTGTATAAAATATTACTATATCGTGGGGTTAATGTATCATTCGTTAAATATATATATGAATATGGATTCGAATAATCAGTTAAATCATTCAACAAACAGAATCAACATATTAATCCAAGATAGATACTGTGGATTAATTAATTAATGCTATATGGCAGACAGACCATAATTGACAATTTTGGTAGGAGTGGGTTGTTGCTAGTTTGTCCATATAATTGTGTGGTCTAATAAAATATATCTCATCATGTACCATCATGTCATATGTACCCATATATTTTAACCATTATGAGTGTATAAGTAAATAACCTTATGTTGGATATAAGTAGAGACAGCGTTCCTTTGACCTATATTCGTTTCAAAAAAGAGAAAATATCAAATTAGGGGGCGTTTTAGCGTGTCCCTTTGCATATACGGAGTACAAATATGCTATGACATATTTTTATTATTAAACCAGTCAATAGGACTTGTCTTGGATAGGATGCCTAAGCAATGTGGTATCTGAATCAAAACATACAATCGGAAATGGTGGTGTATCAAACTGCTACAGGATCTCTATCACTGGCTGGTTTGATTTTTTTGGATCGATCATCTTGAATTGCTATTTAACACCAATAGATTTAACCACGCTTTTTTTGGGCTACATATGTAGAATAATAGCTAATAATATTAAATGTTTTAAACTATGTATAAAAAACTTAAATTACTTAAATATTCCTATTTTAACATCCTACAATGAGATGTATCTCGGCAAATGGATGGGCAGAAAAATATCGAGTTGTAATAAATTTGTGACGTCAGAAGGAATTGTAAAATAATTGAGTTACGACACTAGATCTGCGTTCGTGGTACATAACCTAAGTTCAGGAAGCAAAAATATTTTTTAATTCCATATGGACAATAGTGAATGTTGATAATAAAGAGACAGAATGGCTATATATAGAAACAACAAGATTAAATTAATGGTTTTTTCTCAGAATTACTATATTATATTCATGGTTAAACGTAAAATTGATTCTTACGGTGGTGGTAAGTACTCACTAATTTTGCGTTAAAACTATTAAACTGAAACGATGGGTATCTTTTATTGTAAACAAATATAAAATAGTGATAGAATAAAATAAACTAGAAACAAAGTATTTAAAATGTACATGCACAACGGTCTCTCAATTATCTTTCTATCTTGATGCTACCAGGAAATAGGAAACACATGAATATACGCAAGCATAAAGATCAATTGAAAATACATATGGTTAAAGTTAGAGTTAAATATATGACGGAAGATTGTGTTTCAATAAAAAAATAAGACAGGTACAAAAATCCTATTATTGCTCTGGATATCCGAGGACATGCTTTAACAATCTCAGAAAGTCGGGACGACATTGAATAATAAATACTGGTCGGTTGGGTTCTCAGGAGATCAATCCGTAACAATGGTTTTGTGTTTACGTTGGGTTTGATGCACGCCACACCATGTATGTAAATACTATCTCGGTAAAATTTTCTTATTATTAAGCATATTTTTGTGAATTACACCTCTGGGATATTTCATCATTGTTATGTTGCTCTATAATAATAAAAATTGCTGATTTATCTGCCTTGTTAAACTTCCCCTCCCCACCCATTTAAAACTCATACAACTGGCCAATCGCCTGTACTCTATGTATGATTGGCTGCTATAAATATTTTAATATTTTTATTTCCCACTCGCTAGGGATCATCTTAAGTGCTCATTGATGGCTGTATATAGGCGTTGATAATATCTACCCTAAAAAATAAATGCTTTCCACTACTTTTCTTTTTTGAAAACCATAACTTTATAGCTTGAATTATGCCAAATATTTTTTTTGAAAAATAAAATAAAAACTACCAATATTTTTTCTTAAGTGACTAATAACCAAAGTTATATTATTTTTAATGTCCAAAAATATGCTAACCCCACAAAGATCAAATCACAGCGCGCATAGCTTTTAACCATGCTCAATGGTCATAAACTTTAATTGGCTTATCTTGACCCGACCCGATCCGAGAGTTGTCATATTGGATCTGTAGTTTGGTATATTCAAAATACTGGCAACTTCACATTCTTGACAAGATTGGCCAACTTTGGGGACATTGTATTGGTCAGTATTAAACGAATTATCGCAATTCAAAATCAGATGTAATCATAAACCGCTGACAACCTCCAACTCACGGCTATAAGATAAGCTTTGGTCAAAACCATCAAAAGCCGCTAATGATATATGAATACACTATTTGTTTACGTGCGCACATCTTCCCATGCAAGCATGGATGCTCATAAAGATTCGTATATGGATGCTACTAGAAATATCATTACTTTTTTAAAATCGACATGTTAACTATGACAAAATGAACTAAATAGTTAGGACTCTGAGACCCTGGTAACTAACTGTTCCAAAGATACCCCTCATCCGGATAACTGGGAGGAATGAGCAAATGAAGGGATAATTCCCAATTAGGGCATTCAATCCACCCACAATAATCTGCTGATTAGGCTGTAAACGTGCCTGATTTTGGTAGTAGCACCATGAATATTGTCCAGCAAGCACTTCGTCCGAACTGTTTATTCGTTTTACCACAGAATATAGCTATTTTTAGCTTTTATGGTGGGAACAATTTCAAATTTTGGGATCCTCAACATGAAATCTTGTAAGAACAGAGAATAATGAATCTATAAATATATATATGCGGATCTACCAATGATTGTTCGTATGCAGATAACTGGTTCGTAGTCTCTCCTCCCTGAACAAATTGAATTCGTCTGCGAACAACATATACAATGAATGAAACTATCTAAACTTTTTCGATTACATAAAATATGTCATGGCAATTTTATTTATTTCACTTCATTTTAATATATACTTTGACATTAATAATGTTGTATACAATTAACTAAATTTGGGATGATGCGAAGAAAAGCTTGGAAAAGGCTCACCATTTACTATCAAACCCTAGTAGAATAGCATTGCTCATTTCATTTAGATCTTTTATCTTTATACTTAACATTCTTATCAAATGTCACAGGATTGTTTGCCTTTTTGGTAATTAAATGATGTTTTTAGCATTTGTATGGCCATTTGAAAGTATATCCAATATACAGGAATTTTTGTTTTCTTTTTATAAGATTACCAAATAGCCACTTCCACACCGGTAACAACTAGATTTTACTGATATGATTTACAGTAAAGGTAAACTAAATGACACTTTTCGTAAGCCTCATTTAATGTTACTGTTACTATAAATTGAATGGTTAAACGGTTTTGGGGACTTTTTCTATTTATAGCCCTGCTATTAAAATTTAAGTTAATAAAAGTAAAACTTCGGGACTGTGGGGAATCCTCGGTGAACCCTTAACAAGTTCGACAACGAAACAATGCTCATTAAAACAAAACCCATGTGTAGGTTTAAGGTAAAGAACTGCCAAGTGAACCCAAATTTCGATTCCAGAAAATGATTGAGACCTTCGTGTAAGTACTAATAGTGTTACAAAGGTTGCGTTATGTTTACAATCGTTATTAAACTGACAGGCCACATGCTTTATCGTATAACTTCATGGAAATTTATTGTCGGCGTGGATCGAGAAAAAGACAAAGGAAAAAGACACAGAGTCCAAATCAAAAAGGTTGTGCTTGTAAAAGGGATGATTCCTGTTAAATTACCAGGACCCTTTGATAGCCAGAACTATTATTAATTGAAATAAAGTTTCTGAGAGGCTTTCCCATTTTCCTGATACAATTAATTGCTAAACCTTGGACGTGCTTTAATGATACGTTGTTAAAACTGGTAATAGATATACATTGGAAAATTGTAGTCTCAGCCTATTATTTGTCTCAAAAAATAAGCTAAAGAATTTGGATATTTGCCATATTGGTATTAAAAATAAAAAATCCCGAGTTTAAAAGTTTGCAGATTTCTCATTCAGAGATGAATACTCCCAGACTAATGCCTTTACATACTGTTTTTATTTTATTTTTATTTACGAATGTTAGATAAAAAACAATTTCTATCAGAGCATGATCTTTGAGTTCTGGGGAGAAGGATGGCCTATACTCTGCATTTCCTGTTGAGATTGTTTTGAACAAACTGCCCGTTATGTTGAATACCATACACTATATATAGCATATAGTAATCTTTTATTGATAATTGATTCTTCATAAGAGTATTTTTGACTGGACTAGCGTTAGAAATATATATTACAATATAAATGATAGCTGTTATCGCTATTTAATGTTAGTAAACAGACTCCTGGAGACGAGAGATCTGGGTAGTAATGTCAATAGGACCATTGTGAAGATCCTTATTGGCCAGTACAATTCATAAACGATCACAGAGACCCAGTAGAATTATTTGTCTTGACTCGATAATCTAATACTATTGTGTTTTCATGAATGGCGGCTCTTTAATTAATTTACTCATTAATGTAAGTGCTCACATTCTGTTGTAATGGCAAATCAATTTTCCTAATTAAGAACGTTCTTCAATCAACTAATATCGGAACAATCATTTCATGACCCACCTGTTACCAAAGCTTCGACCAAACTATGTTTTCATTCGGAGTTAGCGGTCCTGCAACATAGCATAATTAACATTATGTCTATGGATCAACAGCATTAAGTTAAAAAGGCCAGGGGAGTTCCCTGCTAATCATTGAGTGGCAATAAAATTGTGTCACATTCTTTAACCTTAGCAAAACACGTCATAATATGGCTATCTGTACTATACTATTATAAATACATTTGTATTAAAAATATAACAATATAATATACTTAATTGTAAATAAAATTAAAAAGATGCATATATTTTATGAGAAATAGTAAAATCTTCTATCTTATGCTTTCCTATAACCTCCTTTAAATTGGGCTCTAACCATTGGTGTTCGTTACCGTAACATTCCAAGGAACACTGAGTTATGTAATAGTTGGTGTACAAAAAAACACTTGTAGATTCAGAAAACTGCAATGTTGACCAAACCATTGTTTTATTTTTCATATTAATTTTATTTATATTTTATGTTATTTAAATTCCTGGTAGTATATTTATTATTAAATTAATCAAACCAAATTACTTCTCCCCCGCTTACATAATGTAATCAATCAATTGATTTTGATGACATATTCTGGTGGCCCATAGGTACGTCCACGTGTACATTATGATTTCTGGCCGCTAACAAAAGCCTTTGTAAGATTCTGTACACCGTAGTGTGGAGTATGTATGGTCTTAGGCATACGTTTTTATGGCATCATTTAAACTAGCCATTGGAGTTTGAAGATAAAGTAGTCATCTCAATATTTAAGTTAGGTTTAGTAGAAGAGGCGGTTGCGTTACTATAGGCCCATAACCCTATTTAAGTTCTTTAGTTATCGCAGATTTGTAAAAACAATAAACCACGTTGATCCTAGTATTTAATCTTATCTACTCCAATGTTGTACCAAATACCTTTTCAATAATTAGTTTGCCAACTTCAATAGTTGAATCCTGGGATAATCAATATTGTAGTGGTCTATCACGCTACTTACTAATGTACATAATGCAAAGCAATAGGGACTGGTTGCTTTTACCCCTTCCCTCCAGTAGCGTCAATTGTTACTGAATTGACGTGTGGATCGAATTTTCTTAGGCCTGACTGATATGTTATGAGAGCCTCCTCTTCCAGCCGTGATTTAGGACTATCTGAAACCAACTTAAATTAATTTACTGAATCGTTGATGTTATTCTCACTCAAATCGTGAAAACATAGGGACTATTTTTCTTGAAAGTTTGATTTACTTTGTAAACTCTTATTTCAATAGCTAAAATGAATTCCCTTTTCTAGCGACTCTGCCGCTGCTTCTACCCTAATTCTTGGTTTACCCAGTTCAAAACAGATCTATGAAATATTCTTGTTCTATGCTAATAAACAATTTTGCTATTAATTTACATTACAAAACTGACCTATCATATGGGAATATTAACTACGTAAAGCGTAATCTAGCAGTGTATTGTCCATTTGTACTCTTAGAGGAGATAAAAACTAACAGTAAATAATCATCATCCACAAATCACTTAATTATTCCGAACCAGATAATTTCAAATCAGATCAATGGATATTATTGGATAGACATAAGCATGATTTTTGACGTAATTAATTAGTAATGGTTTTAGAGACGAAAATGATCGCACTCTATGAAAAATAACTCGTGGTATTGGCTACATCCTATATATGGATATGGACTATTTAAGAGGCTATTAGCTAGCACTATCATATATCCCAGTATTATTAACATAATTACTTAATAAAGACTTTTCACGTCCACTCCCCTCTTAAAACACCTAACTATAAAAGTTAGTGTATCATCAGCTTTCATGTCTTAGGCTTACACCTAAAAGCTGCACAATAAAGTAGACCTCTTTTAAATTATTACTAAAAAAATATTAATTAGATAGCTGGCATAAGTTTTAGCAGCGAACACTTGTTCCTATTGTGTTTTAGCTTCAAATACAGTTAAAGTATCTAGTAGTAGTCTCACATGCAAATAAATATTATGTAACCGTAATACTGGCAACATCTATAATTATATCACAAAAAGCCAATATCTTTCAGTTTAGCCTTCTAAAAGACGCAAATCGGTCGTTAGATGTGGTATATAATAATTATGGTTCTGGTTATCTTCTGAAAATAGGGGAGCACTAAGCTATAGGTTTTGAGAGTGGCAACTCTGGCCAATTTCAGTATGTGCTGTGATTATTACTTTATCCAATGTGAACAACAGTCTACGATTGTAAACAGTGAGTCAAACAAAAGCAAAGTAAATTTGTTAAGCCTCCCTGTATAATCACGTGTGAGTCCTGCCACAGGGAAAGGCATTTTATACTTATATCACATAGTATGCCATATATAAACCAGTTCAAAACTTATTTAAAGTTAATTAAATAATTAAAAATAAGCCCATTTTAACCCAGGATGCTATGTACTATACAAACATAACTGACAAGTTGTGTAGTCTCAAGTGTCCTATCTTAATCAATACCTATAAATTGAAGTGTACTTACATTCCTGTGGCTGAACATATAATTCCTCACCAATTGGAAAGCGGGTCAAACCCGCTTCCTGTGAATATTAAACATAGATAATCACAGTCTAGTATTAACGAAGTAACTTTTAAAAGGCATACTAATAATAAATAATGAATGAGCTCTGCTTCTATTAACCTATAATTCTGTCATTAAAGTGAAAAAATATAATGAAAAATAAAACTTTTTTTCTGGGCAATCATCTTAATAATAATAATATATTATTATTTCCCGCCTTTTGGCTATATTTGGGGTCCACTTCCGTACTATCACTTAAAATTTTGACTAAAGATCACTAAGATTCCCTCCTATTATACATGTACTAAAGCTTAGATATATTAATGTATTGCAAGGACTCGTTTGTTTTGAATTTGTACCATATATTTACACATTATAGTACACAGTGGTTTAATATTTTTTAAAACTTATTCATTAAAGAGTTAGTCCAAGTGTCTATTTTCGTACTCTGAGGTAATCAACACCTTAATTAAAAACTTTGTTAATTGTCCCATATGCAAATACATGCTATGTAACTACAACACTTTCCAGATGTGTTATTTAACCAAAAAAAAGAAAGAAATGTGCTAACTTAGCCTTTCAACGGACTCAAATTTGGTATTAAAATGCCGTGTCTAATGTTTTTGCTATAGCAACCTTCCATAAATTGAGTTGTTGAATGGTGTACTATGGCATAAAAACAATATTGGCATATTTTTCCAATTTCAGCGTGTGGTATAGTTATTAGTTTATGCGTTTTAAATTGTAGTCAATAATTGTAAGCAAATAATGAAAATAAAATCAAATGAAACTTGCTCAGTCTCATTCTGTAATCATTTGTGTAATTCCTGCCATCGAAACTTTTTACGCTCACAACATATAGTATATAGACACGAATTAACAATCTAATTTAAATTGATTGCTATTACGGCTATGGCCATTTTGAATCATTATATTACGCAAAATATGCTTGGCAACTTTGGCAGTCTCTTGGTTCATTTTAGCTACTACAGATAGTGTGATAGGTGTTAAATATAGTTTCATATTATTGTTCATTATAATATAATAAACTTGATCAACTAAAGTATCTAAATAATATAGTAATTATAAGTAGTCTAAGAGTATTAGCGATGAAGGGAGACTATAAAATCCTGAAAAATAATAAGTGGATTCTAGCACTTGTAGTATCCAATACTTGGACTTCGAGCCAATTCATTGAGCCTATCTTAGTTTTCCTAACCTCCTTTGCTGTAGTTAGCCAATGGCTAGGCTCAAATACACCAAATAGAGTGTAAATATATCTTGGCCTATGAATGAGAGTATCATCTTGGCCGGTGATACATCACTATTTGTTGATGTTCCATTTTCTATTATTATTGGCTAAAAACAGATGATTGAAATTTTTGATGATTGGGTACGGCTATTATCTCATTTGGGCATTATATACTTTTTTATTAATCCTATAATACATATAAACAATCATATATATATTAAATTTTGTGTATTTTAAATACAATAATGTTATACACTGCTTTTAATCAATGTAAACTTATCACTGTTGTCAAGCCTTGATTTAACCCCATGAGTGTTACACTGAGAAAAAGATCGAATGGGAAAAGGTATAATGGTATAATCTGAAAAAATTAAATAAACCAATATAAATGCATTAAATATCAGTTGTCTTTTTTGTTATTGTTTTTTTTTGCGTTGTAGTTATATAAGAATCAGAAAGTATAGTAGAAAATCCAAAATGATCATCTGCAAGGACCACAATTTGATTTGATCCAGCTTTCAAAGAAGATAGGATCCAGCCAATCATCGGTATTCAGCTATGTCATGCAATCCCATGTCCGCCTGGTTTATGGGGGCAGCTTTTATGAACAAGGTGTCATACATACAGGTAGTCAGTAATTCATTTATATACAGTGGATGTTTCATGTAAAACGTTACAAAAATTACTTTTATGCAAGATATCGGAAGTGAAAGTTCGCCTTCCTAAATGCCTCATTGCTAAAAGTATTTAGTTCGATCATATATATATACGTGTTACTTTCATATATAGTTCAAGATTATTAGCTCTCAGCAGGCCAGGGAGTGCCAGAGCTAAGTAATATATAGAGATGGGTCTTCCAAATTTCGTATCGAGTCGAGTTATCCTGGTAACAGGATTACTATTAGCTATTGCATCAGGTAAGGCGCTTGTTGTCCCATCTGGAATAGAAAATGGAAATAAGTGCGTCGGAGAGGGGACGGAACTACCCGTGTGTGCACGACTGCGCACGTATGATTTGGTTATTAAGGGCACCATAATTTTAGTGATCAGGTAAATGCTGGCATATATACTGTGAAGCATATGTTCACCTCATCTTTTGATTATATTTTTCAAAGATTTCTATGTCCATATATTTTTAAATCTATGATTCTCCACTTTATATTTGAAAATATATGCTATTCCCATGTTCATAAACAAATGATAGGTCATTACCATATCTATACAGTTCATTTCTAAAACAAAAAAACAAACATATATATATTGGGGCGGAGGCAAGAGTTGAGGTTGGAGGATGAATATTACTATGCCGTTGTGGTTTAGGTTTACCATTCTAATATATCTATGTAATTCTACTGGGGATAGTATATTATAAAAGGCAAATGAATGACAAATATGTAATGATTTTTACACAAGAAAGATAAACGAGTCCAATCAGATGATTTGAAATTATAAGCTTTGCCGTCCGTATGGATAGGTATATATTGTCTTTAGCCCTTATATCTAAAAAAATACAAAAAACACTGAAAGTACACCATATTCACATTAAATAAAATTGAAAATAACAGACATAAATACAGCATTTGGTATGAATATGAACATTAGATTAGTATGTATCATTATGCTTACACGTGTGTAAGGGAAACAAATCAAATAATACTGATTTTTAAACAAATACCCTATCTGCATTGTGAAGTTAGTGGGCTTGCAAGCCACATTGTCTCAATTAATCTCCAAATTACAACATTGTAAAATTTCATTGGTAGGCTCAGATGATTAGAAATTAACCAATGGGGTATCTTGGGTAATCATATTAGTCAATCAAAATGTACTCAAGTCCAATTGAAACTTTATGTAGCTCATTTTCATTTTAGAATTATTATATACAGTAGGGAGTGCTTTATGAATGAAGGAATGCAGGAGAGGCCAATATTTGTTATATTGGCTAGATACTATGAACATAGACTGACTGATAGAGGGAAGATGTATGATATGTAGAAAAGGAAGTAAAGCAAGTTCAAATTTCTCTTGTTCACGTGTTCAAACTCGAGTTTATGTCGCTCATCCATTATGGGGTTTATAGGCTATGACTATATTAAGGTATATAAAACAATACATAATATCAGAATATGAAATTATAATATATTGATGCTGCAGAAAGGGCGTAGGATAATCATGAGTGAACAATTGTGTACATGTATGTGTATGTACGAAGTATAAGGACTGTGTCATATGGTTTGCAATCATAACTCTAGAATGAAGGGCTAACAACATGTATTGGAAAGACTTATACACAACCCAAATTGTAATTAAGTACTATATATATATATATATATATAATTAAATTAGTAAAATATGACAACAATGGCCAAGTCGATTTGGCATATCGGTAACCACTTTTCCTATTGGACGACCACAAAATATTATTTCATCTCGTGATAAATGTAGAATGAATGACCTTGTAACGCTTGATGTATATTATTGTATATTATGCCAGCAAATAAATGTGGAGTTGCAACAAATTATATTTATTATAATTAAATATTCATTTTTCTCATACATATAGATACACGTTTTTCAAAATAAACTATTGCTATGAAGATCTGATCGAGCCTAACTATACTATATCTTCTTCATCACATAAGACATAATGTAATTTCATTTTCTTGAGCTCCACTTTTGACATACTTTTCTCTTATTCCCTCAGTGAATTCCAGTCCAATAATACTTTTATTAATGTATATGTCAATGACGTCTTCAAGGGGCCAGCTGACACAGTGGTAGTTACCCACCCTTTTTTCTTTCAATTATCTTTTATTAAATTACATCACCATATTCTAGTATAATATATAATCGTCTGTAGTATTGTATTGTGGTAATGTATTGTTATATATAGGTTTGCATGTAAATATGTAGATGCATACCAGATACTCATACATATATATAAGAAAAACGTTTTTTCTCTCGGTACACGTTCCCACGGTAATGGTATTATATAACAAATATTTAGATATTACATTGTTTTACTATGAAATATCTTATAACAAACTGTTTAAACGGATTTCTATCAACTACTCAGAGTTCTTGATTAAAAATCTTGCAATATATTTTATGAGATTATATATTATTACATAATGTTATATATTACAATATTATATTGTAGTGTAGTATATTGTATTGTATTGGATAATGAAATAGTGATATGCATGGAGAGGGCTATTTTGATCAGATTAGTTTACAAATTTCTGCATACATCACATTACAAGCCTCCTTATTATCATACCTATACAGTAGCATACATGCATCTATGGATTTACATATATATGCATTTCTATGCGTACATATACATACTGACCCATTCACAAGTACATAGTTACATAAACAGACTCAACCCCATATCCCTTTTCTAGAACACACTGATTCGAGTGACCACCCCCCTACCCAATGACCCATGTTCCGTGGATGCAATGACTACTATAGGTAGTAGCCATCTACTGGCTCTACGCAGGGTTGGTAATATCTTCAAAGCAAATTGTTGTGGACCCAACATACCTTGGACAATGATAGATGATGAGCAGGAAGCGTAGGTGTTATTTATAAACAGGAGTGAATATATACTTCATGATTGACTACTATATATATATATATACCTTTTGCAACTATACATATATAGTCACATATTTCTGTTATATACAAGAATGCACTGCATGTACCCATAGTTATATTTTTAAACCCTGGAATATAGTTACGTATTATATATCTATTGGATTATGGACAGGCTCATGCTTGCACATAAATAAGGAATGTTATTGCATGCAACTATTTACAGATTTCTATGTTATAAACAATGCCTACCTAATATTGTATATACACATACATACGTATATATATATCCATGCTGACCAATACATATACTTTTATAAATAAGCGTAAACTTGCCTTATACACAGTAAAGTATATATTGCTTATGCTTGTCATATCATTATCCCCTCTCCCTCCATATACCAAACCTAAACACACACACACATATACATATATATAGAGGTCTTAAGGATGGAAGCGCATTGGTATGCGTAGGTAACTCCTCTGATTCGACACGCACGTTATCAATTGCAAGCGAGTGCACAGGCATTTCCGACTGTGACAAGTGTATTCCTAATGGATGTGTGTGGTATCCTACATTAGCTGTATGTGCTAAGACGTGTAATCTCAGGGTACGTTCGTATATTGTATACTGATTATCTTGGTATCATCTGATGGTATGACGTATGCATTTAAAGAGCTTACCATGGATATTTTTTGCACTTCTTTCAACCCTCCAATTAATGACTATCACTTTAAGAGTTGTTCTTTGTGCAACACAGATAATTAAGGCACATTGTTATTTATTATTATATTCATTGAGTTATTAATATTATTTGGAAATTATTCAATTCGAAAACCAATTTAATATCTCCAAATATCCTTTACCATAAAAATATGGATTTTTTGTTTCTAAACAATTTATTGCATTGCTTTTGCTCATGGCTTACTAGACATTGGGCTAACGTACATAATTTTGCTTTCAATTATCTTATTGTTTTTAAGCATATTACAAAACCCCATTCCGTTGATTATCTAATTATCATGCTTGTTTCTATCTGCCAATGGATTCTTCCTAGCCTCTTTCTCCCTATCCCGTACACTGTGAACATGCACTGTATTGGCTCTGATAATTTCTAGCCTTGATTTACTGAGCCTCCATTGTATTGATCTATCTACAAGAATCGATCCCTGGCACATAGTTTATTGCTTAGCTGGTTAATTCTAAAAATGAATTTTAATTATAGTTAAATTGAATTTCTAATATTGCGTTTACTTATTGGTTAATTGTCATGGATTTGCTGCACCGTCATTATTTTTGAGGTTTCGGTATAAACTGTGGTACAAAGACCATTTCATTGGTTAGTTCTTACCATTGTTATATTAATCCACCTATTAATATATATACAAACGTATTAGTGATCTGCTGATCTATCTATCAAAGTTATCTTATTGATTTATCTACAACCAATACTATATCTGTATATCCCAATATTACTCCATTACCCTCTATACACTAATATTATCCTATTAATCTTTATACTAGTATTATCTTACTAATTTAGAAGTGAATATTACCCTATTGACCTATACACTGCCTACTATTCTATCTATTTTAAAAGAACACTAGTCGGACAGACTTACTTTCATTCACCTAATAATTGTGCTATCCACCAACTATGTTGATGCAAAAACATTTCATTGTATTTGACATATGCTATCCATATGCATATATTAATTTTAATACACTCTGTCTACTGGACTTTACCCCAATTAAAGTTTTAATAAACCAATACTGAGGCTGTTATGAAGTTATGTAGGACTATTGTTGTACCCATTGGCTAAATGCAAGTACATTTAATCAATACACAGAACACCACATGCTATCGTAATACTAAGAGATGCCAACTACCAATTCCCGTTACGGAAAAAAAACCACCGACCCACGAAGAATGTGCTCGACTAAAGAGCTGTGGATTGTGCTCCATTAAAAAATGCTTCTGGAGTGATAAGGCTGGGGAATGTGGCAGCACTTGCCCGCAGGTATGAGGTCATGTATTTTATTATATAATATTATATTATAATTATATTACATTATACTAAATTATATTAAATTTTAAGCATATTATGTTATAATTTAATTTAATTTAATTATATTAAAATATTTTTTTATTACAATATAAACACAATAGATTAACGTACATATTATATCCATATTTACTGTTGATGTGTGAAAAATATTATCTTAACTCTATGATATCGAGCCAATCATCCATCCATTTTTATCTCTTTCTATATCAAGTACTTTATGGACCTGTATCTATATGAATCTATATGCATAGATGGCTAATGCAGGGGAATATTATTCTCTTTAAAGTGTCATATATCCTTCTGCCTATTAATATTAGTACAGTTGCCATTATTCCTCTTTTACGCGTTTTTATTTACTATTTGTCTTAGTTCCTTAGTGTTAATATTTTTATTCCAATTATTATTTTCATGGTTATTATTTTTAGTATCATTTTGATTATATTTATTACTACCATTATTAGTATTTCTATGATTAGAGTTGCCTTTATTAGTATTATTTTTATTATTAGTCAAAGCAACAATCCTATATTTTCATTCAACACAGGAGATTAAAGTGGGGCATATATAAATAACCAATAGGCGGATGATTATAGTCATATATTTGATATTTAATTGGGCCAGCATCGTGTGTTACGTTATAATGCATGAGAGGGACACAAACAACCATAAAGGTAAACACTAGCGAATGACTGGATTATTTACGACCCAATATATAAAGTTATATACATAATGTATTTGATAACTATATTTATTCTGTAAGAGTATATCATATTTATTGTATTATGAGTATATTAATAGTATGTGTTGTAATATAATATACCTTTATGTCATTATTCAATGATTCATCTTTTTTTACATTAGAATGAGAAATGCTTCTCTAGTCTTAATCAATGCAATGGCCAAGAAGACCCGCCCACCTTGATGCTTGGACAATGTAGTAATCAGACAGACTGTGCCACGTGTACGTCATACTACGCTTTTAATAAATGCACGTGGCATCCTGAGAACAAAACATGCTCAGTAGACTGTGCATTAAAGGTATGGCAGCGGCCTAGGTTGACCAATAGTTATGATTGTATTGTGTGAGATATCCTGAGATGTGCCTATTTACATTGACACAGAGATTAGATATACATATTTTATTACTATTAGCACTATTACTATTACTATTACTATTACTATTTTATTTATTTATTATTATTATTATTATTATTATTATTATACTCATGTACACATATGCACTGGGAATTGTTTGTTTACATTAACCCTAATACCCACTCCTCACATATTTATAAATTACCATATAAAAGTACATGCTGTAATATGTGCATACCGTCATATATAAGTTCTTAAGTATCTATATACACATATACACATGCACATATATGTTTTCATTTTCTACACCGTATCAGTACACAATCTTGCATTCTTCTATCTATAATTTACCGCATGCATTATATATGCAAACTTATAATACATACCTAAAGCCAATATATACACATACATACATACATACATACATACATACATACTACCATATATACAATTATACTATCATATATACTGTAATACATAACCTGTATGAAATTATACTGCCATATATACTATGACACATATCTACATACTATCATTCTCATACATACTCATCCCATTATACGTACTCTCAGAATGTTAGCTGTTATCGCAGCCAAGAATTTTGCGCTGGACCTGCTCAAGAAGTGACTAAACCCAGGCCCAAACGTCCTTTCTGCTACGGGTTTAATGTCTGCAGTGATTGTATTAGTGAAGGCTGTACCTGGCAACCTGAGGCTGAACAATGTACTTCTAATTGCCAGATTAGTGTAAGTTTTGCATGAGGTATAGGTATATGTATAGATATATATATATGTATATATATAGACATGTGGGTTTGCATATCTATAAGTCTGACGTAGTAATAAACATAAAAAACTCACATATTTTATTTATATTTTATTATTATGATTATTATGCTGCTGTATTATTTAAGTTAGTGCAACAAAATTTTATGATATGAAATTTAAGGGGCATAAAAGACATACTCAATTAAAACGTTAAGGCTTATACTATTGATTCCGTTATCACATATAACCATTTGATGTTTAATATATAAAAAGCTTACTCAATCCAAAAGCGTTTTAAAATGATCATTGAATTATAGTGTTTAGACGAGTTGGCAATTTCTATTAATTTTTATTTTAAATGAATATTGGTGTATCATATTACCCTCTTTTTTTCTCTTTTTTCTTTCGTTTTCTATCCTTTCTCTTTCTATTCTATATACCTTAGAATAATATTTAAATATCTTTACAAGGGTCACCATTTTAATATCCACATTACCAAAATAGTATGCATGACTTTGTATCAATCAACCAACATCAATGTAGATATAAAAAGTATATATAGTATTCTGGATGTAATTATATTATTTGTGTAGGCTGATATTTGTATGTAATTGGAATACATATTATACTATTGGAAGGAAAATTTAAAGTTGAAGAGGATTGGGAGCTTTAGGTTTAAGTTAGGTCACACCCCGCACAAAGCTACAGATATCATCAAATCATATTGGATTGTGTGTACAAGTAATTATTAATTCATTGGTTAACACTAACCAATTACATCTCAGGGAGTCAGTTGTTTGCGCGACCAATGCAGTGGACTTCCTAAAAAGATATGCAATAATGCCACTAATTGTCTCTCGTGTTTAGGTCAAGGGTGTACATGGCAACCAATCCTTAATACGTGCACGGAGAATTGTGCAGTCCGGGTAAGTAGAGATAGGATTGAGTTTATGTATGATAATATGTATGTATGGTAGTACGTATGTATGATAGTATGTATGTATAATGTATATAAGTGTCTATATTTGCATCTAGTATATACAATTGATGTACAATTGTTTGATAATATATATCTATAAATTCATATTATACTACTTCCATATATGGGTATTAATCTTAAATAAAAACCGTGATTTCATATTTATTGATTACCATATATATATATAATATTTTATATTACTCTAACATTATATATACACAGTTTATCCAATTACATTATCAACCTAAAAGATGTCAATATTTAATTGTATAATGATACATTTAGATAGGTTGTGGTATATGTATGCATGTATTTACATTATATCTGTTATTGTTTAATATTGCAAGCTAGACAGATGATAGTAATATTGCAATTTGGTATTGTATTACATCTTATAAACGTTACCAACTCATTTATTGATTAAGTGTGATTCGCTCTATATCATACAATTCTAATTAATCTCATTACTCATACCTTTCACTTTTCCTACTCTGCCCTACTAAATACACACATATATATATATATATATATAACTATATACATATCTATTTATCTCTTTCGTTTTATTCTATACCTTATACCTTATACCTTATACCTTATACCTTATACTCTATACTCTATACCTTATACCTTATACCTTATACCTTATACCCTATACCTTTTACCTTTTACTCCTTGTACCCAGGACTCTGCATGCTATACAGGTAAAGGTCAATGCAGCCAAGCAACTCCACTGGATATTCCCCCTCCGCCACCTACCGGTAAACTATGTCCTAAAGTGAGAAAATGTAGTGAATGTGTGGAGAAAGGATGTGCGTGGGAGCCCGAGTTTGGAGATTGTGTACCAAACTGTCAAGTGGTAAGTAGCCATGTGCTTGAAGCTTTAATAATTGGTATAATAATAGTAGTAGTCGTAGGAATAGTAATAGTAATAGTAATAGTAATAGTAATAACAATAGTAATTCCCAGCTATAACCCTCATAATATATTACTATGTCAATACTAACATATCACATATACCCTTATACTTTCTCTCTATAGGATATTACCTGCTTATTGAGTAAGAACCAATGCCCAATCCCTCCTTCTCCTGAGGCTTGTGCGAACCACACACAATGTAATACTTGTACCAATAGGGGTTGTACATGGCAACAGGAATTGGGAAAAATGGGAGAATGTACACCAGAATGTGCAAGAAAGGTATGTATATGTGATATAGCACGTTAAGGTATATATAAATAATTGTACTATACTCTACTCTATTCTACTATCCTATCCTATCCTATCCCATACTATATTATAATGTACTATACTGTATTGTATTGTACTATATTATTATATATGTATTCTATAGGTATATAATATCTTCCATTGCTTATACAGAAATGTATATGTGTACAAAGTAATGTAAATTTATGTATTTAAACACAATATAT
This sequence comes from Ichthyophonus hoferi, assembly GCA_002751075.1. Taxonomy (NCBI): domain Eukaryota; class Ichthyosporea; order Ichthyophonida; family Ichthyophonidae; genus Ichthyophonus; species Ichthyophonus hoferi. Next base: position 67,374 of record NAOQ01000299.1, read on the forward strand.
GTATAGATGAGTATATTTATATGATTATAACCATATCTATCTACCTATATATATACTCTGTATATTATCTTATTATATACTATATATATTAACACAAACCCTCTCTCTCCCTCTCTCCCCTATGTAGAGAGCAACCTGCAATTACAAGACTTGGCAATGCCCGCCAGTAAAGGATGAGATTCCTCCGGAATCTTGCAGTACGATTACCAGCTGCAAGCAATGTACAGAAAGCAACTGTACTTGGCAGTTGGGGGTGGACTCGTTCCAATGTACATCCAACTGTGATTATTCTGTATGTATTTATATGTATGTGTATAGTATAGTATATTATAGTATATAGAGGTGTAGTATAGTAACATATAACATATAGTATAGTTCAGTATAGTATAAGTGTGTATGTATATATATAGGTATATGTATCTCCCTATCCATATTTCTCTATCTATACTGTAATTGGTCTATTTTGCATCTCCTTGCCTTATATAGACACTTAACATATCTTCATCTTAGATACTAACTCTCTGATCTCATGATTTTGGCTTAAAATCTATAGTTTATCTAATAGATATTATTATTTCATAAGCAAATTAATGGACATTAGTCAATATTTGGCCAATATTAGCCATTATACACATACATATAAACACATCTATACACATGCATACACATAAACACACACATATATATTATCATACCTACTATCACACTAACATACTATCCATCAACACATACAGAGCCAGAAGGAGAATCAACCCTGTCTCCGTAACAGTGAAAATTGTCCAGTCACTACTTCTATTAAGACGCTTACAGTAGTTATTCCTGGAGTAACTACTGTTCCCATTGCCCCCTCCGTTATCGCCCAAGCCTCGTCTCTCCTGAGTGCATTATCCGCAGTTATACCTACCAAGTCATCTTTAAATGTGGTTATTCCAGGTGTAACTACAGTTTCTATGGCTCCGGCGTTCTCAAAGTTACCCGTTTCCACCCCCAGAACTACACGTACCATCATCAGAACTACACGTACCATCATCAGAACAACCCGTACCATCTTTGCAGGAGATGCGAAACCCACGCCTACTTTGAACAGTGCATGGTCGATGTTCGTTGTTCCTAGTGTTGCTTCTAGTTCGGCCTCGGATGTTTCCGCTTTTACCATGACTCCACTTAAATGCACTGCTGCAACCAATTGTAATGCGTGTCTAGGTTTATATGGGTGCACATGGCAACCAGCAAGTATAGTTTTCAAATGTCTACCTTCTTGTCTGTTAAAGGTTTGTTCTTCAAATGATATTGTTTAATATTTTTCTGATCATCGTACCATATCACATCAATACAGGTTTACTGCACCAATGTTTTGGCTATAGTGAGGGTACCTTAAAAGGATTATAGGGTCATTTTTGATAATCAACATCCTATATCTCTGTATACTATATACAAGTAGAATAGGTTGGTTTCATTGTTATTGTCATCATTATTGGTTTTGCGTTTTTATCAAACGAAAATAATATAATACAGGATATAATATAATATAACATAATACTATAGTATAATACTGGACTATATTACTATATAGCGTAATATTAGAATTTATACATACCATCTCACTTACCAGTTAACTTTATACTGTCAGGAATGTATCAATTAACTCATTGGGCATCTATAGCAATACAGATTATATCGTTTGGTTGTATATTAATAACAAAGATTTTATTAGAATTTGTTTACTGTTCGTTATTATCATCACTATCATTATAACAACATTAGATCTAGCAAAGTACTTCTGTAATACGTAGGAAACTATTCTCTAATCTGGCCCAATTATCCCTTACATTTCAATTATCTGTATATTTTCTTGACATTTCACTCCTACCTCATACAGAACACTTCCTGTTACAACAACGCTACTACTTGTAGGGGTGCCCCTACCTTCATCCGGGCTAGAATGCCTACAGATACAGATTACGCTAGAATGTGTAGTTTAGGCAAAGATTGCAAAACTTGTCTAATGGCTGGGTGTACATGGCATACAAGAATGAGCCAGTGTATGTGGAAATGTCCCTCTTCCAAGGTAGGTATTCGTTGGTTTATTATTTTTCCTCCTATAAGTGAATGACTTCATGGCAAATGTGTTTAACTTCTATTGGTTTTATTGGCTCTATTGGTTAGTAATCATGTAAAGCAATTTCATAAGTGTGATCAACTATGTGTGGGTTTTGGATAAGTTATACGGTGTTCGGTTCGGCTTTACTGTTCTTCCTATGGCTATAATCATGGATGTTTGGTTGTCCTCAGTGTTCTGTTGTGTTATATAGTGGTTATCCGTGTCTTTAAATTTGTAAAAAAATTAAAGCTATAATACTAGCTATATATATTTTATCGGTTTTTAATGATGCGGAGCTTCATGTGAAGTGTATGCTTTTCCAAATGTACGTACATTCAATCAATTCTTGTATATATGTATAGTTTTAATCATTGAAATATCCTGCAACAACAGTCCATTTTAATCTTTAGCAATCATACTCCTATAGATAGTGACGATGTCAGTCTATATATATATACCGTATAATATTTTTGCATAAATCTGTTGACCTTATACAATTTCTTTACCAGGTGTTCTAGTTTTTAACCTCACTTTATATTATCTTCCCATCTTTCTATTTTTTCAATGAAATATATGTTAAGTAATTTTCAGTAAGCACTAGCAGTATTGGATAATATATTCTCTGTCTTCTTATCTCTTTTTATTGCTTGATATTAAAAATTAATCTAAATGTAAACCAATCACACACCCAGGTTATATGTCAAAACGAGACATGTCCAGACCCTCGCTGATTGATGGCACCCAAATAGAGTGTGTTATAGCGTATCCTAATACAGTTATATGCATTAGATTGAACCTGAACAATATATGATAGTAATTGTTTATTTATCTTGCTACTTGGGCTGTGATTAAATACAGGATACAGTGATGTACCTAACAGTACGGGGTACTATTTAAGTAGCAGATTGTTTTTTAAAGCCGACCTGGTTGAGACAGGTTGCCATTCAATAAACATTGTGATTCTTATATCAACTGTATAGCTATGAATGCCAAAGTGTAGACACCTATCTCTTATTATACTACTACTAAGAATACCAATATCTGCTTAGGTGCCAGTTGGACCTTGCACATGAAGAAATAGAATATGAAATTGTTTGTTTGTTGTCCTAGCTTAAACTCTGGCTACCACTTTGGATCGGCTGAATAATCATTATCACTTTGTGTCCAATATAGTTAAATCAACAACGTGGGTGAAAAACGTTCTAGTATAAATCAATTAATTACTTGTTCATGGGCTGTAGTTATTATCGCAAATATTAGCAATCACATACCGATTGTTAATACATAAATATCACCTATTATGTAACATTTCTTCCAGTTTTGCCATGCTGCTATATAATATTTGACTAATACAAAGCTTACGGGAATTATTATTGTCATTCTATATAACTATATTTGATAATACCGAATACAGGCCACCTAATGGAATACTAAAGCTATGAAGCGACGGACATATTTTGCTCAGACGTTAAAGATCACGGTGTAGGAATCCAATAAAGATAGAATTACAAATAAATAGGGCAGGTTCTGAAAATGAGTCGAAGAAATCCATGGAAATGGCCCAAGCCCTGGAGAAAGCATATACAAGAGGCCGGGAGATTCTATTAAACACTGTGATGTATAAATTGTATCAGGGTGATTGTAGCTGCCATATATCTGTTTAATGAGTTGAATGGTAGGTCCTTCTGAACAAAACTGTGAGGATTGTAAGGTAGGGGAGTGCGTAAAAGTGTACTAATCTCCCTATACCCTAAGGCCAAACCTTTGCAATCAAAGTCCAGAGGATTTCAAAGTGTTCCGATTTTTCTGGAATACTACGTTGAACCGCAGGGTAACGAGCTCTGCTCCTCTTCTCCGAATGGATAGTCCTACACTATAAATGAGGGTTGCTGGTTAGTATCCTGTTGTACCTCTGCAGTTATCTGAGTTCGGGGGGGATTACTCGTGGGTTTTTGCTAAGTCCGAGGATATCCCTGAGTATATTTGCATTACGGTGGACGGAAAGAACTTTGAAACTGCGCCATTCAGCAACAGAAGTTATATTTATATTGACCATTGTAGATATATATTTTTAGGTATTCAATTATGAATAATTGAGTGATATATGTTTATGTTTAAGTATTCAGAAACATTCACTGCACATGATCTTCAATAATAAGCCTAATATCAATTGAGATTAATCTTATTCACGCAGATCGTATATGCATGACGTCACTGCAGTAGCCTAAGACTCCATGTACGCTATAAGTATATATATCATCATGATCATGTATAATTGCTTTTGAAGATGTATCAACAGGAATAGAATAGAATACATTGTAGCACATATAGCCACCCTTGCACTTTCTTTTATCTACCTGACCACAACAAGTAATGACCGGTGTTGAACAAAATAACTAATCAAGAGATAAAGGAAACTGAGATTGAAGACATACGAATTATGCTAGTAAATTATTGGAAAATGTGCCTAGTTTAAATGACATGCCAAAATCGGACTGATCGAACCTTTCAGACTTGTCGAAAATCCTGATAATATCCTGACCAGTTAATGAACTGGCAGTGGCACCAATTATACAATAGCATCAATTCTTAGTTAAGTATAGCATTTAAATCGGCTAGTACTTATTTTAAAAACCCTTTACTCAATCAAATAGTGGATCATGCTGAGCGTGCATAATATCATGCCTAATATCATGTTGGTATCTTACATGAATTTTAATACATATGGCTGGATTACTAATTTTTTTGCCTAGTTCAACTTAAATGCAAAAATAATTTTAAAAATATGTAATATGCTAATAGATTAAATTGATTAAGAGCTACCAATTGTTTTAAAATGGAATGACACAGACCACAGGGTTATGTCTAATACTCAATAGATGTCTTTTTTAGTTTAAATTATAAATATATTACTAATTCTTTATAACATGAGCTTTTAGAAAAAAAAATTGGAAACTTAAATAAAATAATTATAGCCATTTAAATTTGAATTTCTTTTCAATTCAATCCCCAAAAGGTTTGAATTGGTTTAATAGTGATGACTTCCTTGTGATGTAGATGCTCAAACCCAGGACTAATCAATAACAAATAATATAACATAACATAGAATAATATATATATTATAAAAAAAACCTTTCTACATCCACACAAATTATTATTATATATTAACTTATCAACTTTATTGGTAATATTATTATCATTAAAAACAGAATATATCAGCACATAACTTATAACTACTGAATATGGACCCGAATCAATCTGGGGCATTACAAAACATATTGTATAATATAATAAAATATTATAGTATACCAAAAGGCAAAAGGTATAAGAATAACTTGACTATATTTCCCCTTAGCTATTATTATAGGCATCTATTATAGAACACTTATGTATGACAGGGTGTATAATACATATGATATGATATACTTTTGGCATCACTATAATATCACCAATTCTCACTAGAAACATTTCTAATTAACTACCCGAATACTTTATATATATCTATACACTACTAATACCCAGTAATTTTAAAATTACAGCCATGACAGTATATTTACGATTCTCCGCTGCCAAGAACACTAGTGATCGATCGGAATAAAATACCTATATATACATGTATGTGTGTATGCATAGGAAGAGAGAGGGAGAGGCAGGTGGTGGTTAGTGCATCTGAATATATGTGTATGTATATGTGTACGTGTATTTGTATGTGTATTTTTATGCGTATATGTTTTCATCTACTGTATATACTAACAGCTATATATAAAAATGTAATGTACACCACACACATATACATATACATATACACATAACAAAATAACAAGAGAAATATATGATAATAATTAGTATCTTATTTTCATATAGTCTCCACTGCCACTCACATCCTTTAGTTTATGCATCCGCCTGCTTATGTATACATAGTATTATACTATTACACATATTATCATACTAGTATACATACATACATACATACATACATATATACATCTAACATGCTTATGATGAACTACACCGACTAACCTCATCTGTGACCTCATATTCATGACGAGGCAGGCAGTGTAGAAATTTCCAGTCGGGTCTAGCTAACTTGCAAAGCTCATGATCAACCTATGATCAAATTATATCATACCATAATAGGCCAGAGTTTGTATTAATACAATTATAATATATAATAATGTGTATATGTATCTTTAAACGCCCATTTGAGTCTGGCTTGCTAATACACTGTATTAGCAAGTTATATAATATACGTACATACTTATTGTTACTTAGAAATAGCCGTTTATCACAATCATGTAATACTTTGTAGACCTATGACTTTAACACTAACAATAGATTATGGAAAAGGGATGTGTATGGAGAAAACACAAATATCTTTTCTACTAATTATTGGATAGGAAGAAAAATTAAACCTTTACAGCTCCAAACATACAATAGGCTTTAAATTTTATTTTTACCCACTCAACTGAGTATTCATAAGGTAAAAAAGGAAGAGTGCATCATAATAAGATGCAGGACCAACGATAATACCGTAGCTTTCTGTTTTTTGGAGATAGGTAAAAGAAAAAGGTACAAAATTAAAATTACACACATATTATATATAGGTAAATATAATATGCACGTATAAAGATGTACATATAACAACAACAATTATAGAAATAATGTATAAATATATATATATATAATTATATATGCCTATCAGCTCACCTGATAGCCTTTAAAGTCACGCAGACGTTGTTCTTTCTCCCCCTCCTCCCCCATGCTAATCTGCATCCCATTAGTTTATTAGAACTCTCCCTTATACCTTTATGTTTCTACATACACATTAAGATACGGAGATGATTGTAAATGATATGTCCAAAGTGCGAATATACTTTATTTACAAACATATATACATATACATACATACAAATACCCATACGCATACACGTGTATATACACATAGAATAAGAAAGTATACCCATGTGTCTGTGAAAATAACATCTGCGTCCTTTACTGCCTCTTTAGGGTCATTGGTAGTTAACAGGGTAGTACCAGCGAACTGGGCATCTTGCTGTGCATCATTTATTACAAACCACTAAAAAAAGATAGTGAAGAGGGAGGGAGAGGGAGAGAGGGAGAGAGGAAAGAAAAGAAAGGATAGATAAAAAGGAAAGAAAATATGGAAGAGTAGAAAAACATTTTAAAGTAAATATATATGGTAGGTGGGCGTGAAAGGAAATGATGTGTATTTTACTAATAGTGTTAGCCATTAACAGTTCGTTGAGAGGTTAACTACTATTTAATTATAATTAGCTACGTTCATTGCCTCTCTTCCTCTTGCACTTCATTTTTCTCCTACATTACTTTGTCTCTATCTATATTTATACTACATTATGTATATATATGTGTATATATATCAATTCCATCTTATTTCTTTTTTTCACTTATTTTTTACTCATTGTTTTATAACCTACATACACATGAGCATGAGCATTTGCTATAATATAT
>NAOQ01000299.1:75147-88055 GCA_002751075.1 Ichthyophonus hoferi
ATATATATATATATATATATTCACTTTTAATCTTTGTTGTTTGCCATAATATATATCATAAGAACACTTACACACCACAAGCATATAGCCCACATTGTCTCACTTATGTCTCTTTACCGTTTATCGCAAGTACTATAATCCTAGTATCTATGTGTAAATACTACACAAAATAGACGTATGTAAACACTGTTTCATATATAAAATATCTTAATACTTACAGAAAATACATCTTAACATCAATTTCTTTCCCTCTTCTTTTTCTCATTTTCCCCTTGTCTATCTCTTTCTCTTTGTCTTTCTTAGTTTTTATCTCTCTTTAAACAGCATATTTCTAGTTATCCTATCTCTACAACATTAAATCCGACCTTATATTATCCCATATACCTTTGTTTATACACTATTCTGTCACATATGTATTACTACTACACAGTGGAAAGCTATTCCTATCTTATCTAAGAGCTAGATAAAGGGTTATAACTATACTTTAAAATAATAGTTACAATCTACTCAGTACTTTAGCTTAACCTATTTACTGCTATGCTATGCTGTATTGAACTATGTACATATATATATATATATATGTGGCACTATAGCTACAACTTAAAGTGAGTGTAGCTAACCTTGCATTCATAGCCTTTGGGTGTAGCCACTGCCATATCGCATCCCAGCTTCAAAGCACTCATAAGTAGAGAATGTACCACATTGTTCCCATCGCCGACCCTGTCCATACATGATTAGTATAATAGTAGAGTAAGATCTCTCTACTACTAGGTTTGATATTTCACTCTACTCTCATTATTTGATTATTTATTTATATCTATATATATATATGTGTGTGTAAAAATACAAAAGTCTTGCTATTGAAATAGATTTTTAATCATCAACATAACAAATACAGCTACAATTAAAATTACAACGAGCCTACCATGCTAGTTTGAGACGATCGCCGTTCTCATTAAAAGGAAAATGCTTAAAAACTGTCTGAATCGTCATGAGATCTGCCAGGGCCTATATGGAGAAATAAATATAAAAAAGGAACGTAAGAGAGAGAAGACGAAGGTGGAGAAAGGGGAAGAAATAATAGAATAGTGTAGAAATGTCTATGCTTAAAACCAGTAGACAGGGAGGAGGTTTTTGTTGTTAAGCAACTGTTAATAAACTTTTAATATAAATGTACTAGGGTAAGTGAATTATTAAGGAAAGAAGAAAAATTGACAGTAAAGATAGAGGCTAATAGAGTAAGAAGTCAAAGACCAATTTAACTATATGGAGTTTTTGTGTTTTGTGCCAATACAATACTGCACATAAAAGTTTTTTTATCCCTCCCATATACATGCATATTACATATCATGAGTTTTAGGTCCTGGTAGTATAAAACTCTAAATCTATTAAATTGCTTTCTAATATATCATAAGTAAATAATGTAAATACAGTGAGTATATAAGCAAAGGAGGCAACCTGTAGGGGATGATATCTGTCTGACAAAGCATTGATGACCGGTGCCTTGCTATATTGAGCTAGTTCCTGCAAACCCCCCATAGGTTAGCTATAAGTCTTTTTTCTGATTGGTTGGTTAGGTACTGGTATTAGATAGTAGAGGTTACTTACTGTAATACTCTGGTGGGTATATACACGAGCAAGCACTATATTGCTTAACTGGCCTAAAACTTCAGCAGTATCTCTCATGGATTCTGTGTGGTTGAGTAATGGTTCAACGTTGGATATATATCTGGTTTCTATGTGCACGTTAAGTTATCTAAAAATATATATTGCTATTAAACGATAAAACCGTTTTGTTTTGAATGGTGTGACAGCGCCTCATCATACTATCATAATTGTATAAAGTATCTAAAATAGAGCTCAGAGAGTTAGATTCTAATGATGTGCACCAAACCCATCAAGAAATATTTATATAGCAGGTTATGTATAACTAGAAGAAGGGCATCAAGAGCAATCGTTTGAATAAAAAGGCATATATATACATGTATGTGAGATTGGTAGTATATATATTATTGATAGTATATCTGCTCATGTAGATGTTTGTTACTGTAAATGTTGGAGGTGATGGGATATATTATCGAGATTCAAAATGACAAAATACAATACTGCATAAATTTATAATAGCGAAAGGCGTGTATATTCCCCAATGTATGATTAATTGGACCAAAATTAGAGAGAAAGAGATGAAGGAAGTGAGCAATAAATAAAGAATAGGATCTGTAAAACAAATATTGCACTTCCTTGTCTAGAGAAATAAGGGCGGGTGGAGCATAAAACATGGCCAGAAGAGTAGTTACAAAAGGGAAGAAATGCAGGGTAAAGAAAGTAAAAAAGGTTGGATGTGGGTGATGGGATAAGGAGGACATGAAGATAATTTTGTTGCATATATAAAAATGATAGAATAAAGAGAATTCAGGAGAACCAAGTAGGAGAAAAATTGAAACACAAAGGTTGATTGAAAGCAGGGGAAGGAAGCAATGAATAACAGATAAAAATTGTGTTGGAGATAACTAATATCAAAACAAAATATGAAAATGATTGTAGAGAATAGATATGAAAACAAAACAATAGTGAATATGTGGAGGAATTGTATGATATTATTCTTATGTTTGTGTTGAGCAAAAGGTAGAATGGGTACCATTGACTCCTAATTGAATGTCCTGGGAACCAAGGAATAATGCATGTCCGCCAAGGAACGCCATACCGGACTCACAACTGACACGGGTACGGGTAGAGCGTTTTTCAAATATCATTGACATGCTAAACCCTGGTGTTTAATATAGAAAAAACAAGGAAATAAAATAGAAGTAAATACATGATAAGCACAAAAAGTACAGAAAGAGGTAGAGATAGAATGGAAATAAAAATGAAAAGGGTCTATGAAGAGAAATATGGAAAGGCATTTGGGTAAAACTATGAGAAATATTAGCCTAACACAAGTCTTAAAACAAATGATTGAGTGCTAACTTGGCCCTTTAGGGGTTTCTGGGGTCTGGTATTTGGAAGGATTTTAATATGACCAATACATAATGAAGTTTATAAACTTATATAATGCATAATCACTTGAAGTCTAGCTAGTAATATAAATTAAGAAAATTTACAATTGGTTTTTTAAGTTACTATAAAGAAATTTGTCACAGAAGGTTATTCTGCATTGTCAACAGTCCTGATGAAATAAATAAATAGGATAAGGTAATTCAATTATGGAAGGAAGAAAATAGAAAGAAGGAATGTAGATTAAATTATTTGTTTTGGTTTTCTAGCTAGAGTTTTAATAAGGCGGAGGAGGCCAGAGGCAAGAAAATGAAGAAAGTGGATTATATATATATATATATATATATAGTAATAGATTGTCAATACCTTCAAGAGGCCGATATTTTTCTTTGGCTAGAACCTTTTTCTTCAGGATGTGAGATATCTTGATGAGATGCAGAATATCTTTGGCGACTTTAGAGGTATATATAAGTATATTGAAAATAAATAATTTGGCAATAGAAATAAAACAATGGATGGGAGAGCAACGTATCGGAGGAGGGGGAGGTGATGCGCAAAAAATGAGAAAAATAAAAATATATGTATGTAGTTGTGTACGTAGATAATATCCGTGAGAGTAAAAAGAATTGGCTAATTATGCAAGGAAAAACATGTGGCATAAATAGTAAGGTGCAGAACATGAAAATCTATGTTATATGTTTGTTATAAACAGGGGTTGGGTTTGATAAATATTATCCTCTGTACTAAGTTTTAAGATAAAACACGCTGACAACAGAAGTTGTGGAATATATATATATATATATGTATATAGAAATCGCATCTACATACAGTATATCTTTCGCTAGGTAGTATAACAACATATATTCTCCTTAAATGGTAGTTCTCAGTAATAAATTATCATTGAATTTATTCATGGTGTTAACATGATATAATATAACTAAAATGTGTTGTTTTAAAAACGCTTAAGAAGATACCTAGGATTTTTAATGCCACAAAAGATATTTCAACTGGTACAGAAAATAATTAAGCATGACGTGTGAGGATCTACCAAGCATAAAACAACAATACGGAACCATAACAAATGTTAATTGCCTTTTCACCTTAGAAAATAGGAAATATATATTCTGGATCTAGAACTATGAAAAAAATAAGGTTAAGTGTAAGCCTTCATGAACCCATATAGCCACCCACCATAATTCTTAAGTGTGATAAAATCCTTTGTACTGGATAGTGTCATATTTGCTTTTGTGTTCTGCTGGGATATTGGAGGTCAATATGTGTTGGAGTATGTGCAATCTGCTACATTAATTTCTTATGCATTTATTTGTATTAGAATATAGCATATATTATAGTATATTTATTAACTATTATTTATAAAATAGTAGAAAATATCTATCAAACCTACATAGTAATGATTCGGATTTGAATTAATTCGTATATAACATATTATATTAGGTATATATTTCGATCCAAATTTAGCCTCACCGCATGTGTTTATAATTGTATAAATTACCCACGCTGTGATTGAGGCAAGGATTCTGGCTCTCTTTACACTGTAGTCTGCCACATGACTTTCAATATTGCCCGAGTAACGACTTAAAATAAAGACAGGGCATATTTACCTTATATTTTTACCGTTTCAACAATAAGACCCAGTGGTTCTGTTTTTTTTTTCAAAGCACTCAAGCAGAGTCCAATCTTACTGAAATACAAATATTTGTTTGTTCTTTATTTATAATCAAGGCACATTATGTTGTTGATAGATTTAATCTTATCTGTGACAAACTATGTTTGCGATCACGGCCAAAAGATCACCTGATATTGTATATTCAGGTCAAATTGTTATCCGATTAGCCATGGACCAAAATTTAATATGGCTATAAAGTTAAAAGGGAATTCTACTCTAGTATAGTAGGGGTGGAAATATCATAGCATATAGCATAATAAGAATTGAAATAAATAAAATGAAATATATCATGATTGCAATTAAGTAGACCAAATAAGATTCAAGAAATTTATTTCATACAAGTGAGTACGCTTTGACCTTATGAATCACTCAACTGCAGACGATTCATTGATTTGGGTCAGATTCAGGCTCCAATAAGTATGCCTACCTATTAATTTGGTCAGTTGTAGAAAGGTTATTCTATAACAATATATATATGAATAATAGCTGTATACTACGCTAGGGTACTAAGTAAATTATGGTCCAGAGTCATATGGAGCTTGGGAAACCTGGAATCACAGGATGTAAGTGGGGCTCATAGTGAATAATGTAATAGCTTGTGATCACAATTCCCAATTAGAAATAATGATAGCACTTTGAATGTGGTACAGGAAGTGTACCATGCGGGTAAATTCTAATATGCATCATTTGAATACATATACAAAAATATTTTAGCCTTCTTGAAGTTTGCAAGGGACATTGTTTTAGGCAGACAATCTGCAACCATTAACTCTGCTGGGCAAGGAGTGACTTCAACAGCAGTGAGGTCCTTGACATGACAATGTAGTCACTCTTTGTAGTTGAGCAGGCTGTGATCAATTGCTTCTTGGAAAATCAATTGAATGGTCTTCTGGCTAAGAAGATAAGGTAGCCACTTGTGCTGTGGGCTGATCATAGATTGGCAGCAAAGCATTCAAAAGAGGATATATTCAGACACTTTTTCTTTCCTGCAAGAAAAGGAAAAGCAATGCATAGCCTGATCTTGCCTCTCACACGTGCGGCAATCGGTGGTAGATGATTCGACTCCTAAAGAGCCCATCTTACCAGAGCATCATTGGCTGCTTATTAAGTACTGAGGCCCACTAGAATTATCTGATCTTATCCGATGATCTAATATTATTGTTTCCTTATTTGTATAGCATTATAAGGAATTTCCTCATTAATTTAAGTAATCGCCAGATCTACGCGAGCCGATATCCAACAAAGGATCTCTCGGAGATGTGCATGACTGAGGTACGGATCGGATAAAAAACGGTGCAATAAATTGTAATTGTAAACGAATAGGCTGACATTATCCCTGCTCATCTGATTAGTGAATAGAGAAGCCAATAAATATATAGGGATATCATAATGCCTGTTAGCAAAGCCATAAGCAGATGTCAAGTTACCAATAATGTAATGCTACTAGAATAAATAAACTGGAATGTTCTGTTCATAATAAAACTGCGTTGCTTTATATTTTTATATTTGTTTTAGAGTTAATAATAAATAATCATATTTGTTCAAAGTTGTTATATTTGTATGTGTTTAGAGTTTTAGCGCTGTATAAGAAAACAAAAGAAAAGAGAATATAAAACCGTCTAAAACTAGTATATAGTTTGTGTAGAAAACGTATAGGAAAATTATATTATTTGTGTTTATTGTTAGTTTTTTCTGCCCCTTTTATCCTTCTGCAGCATGAGTTGATCACAGATGACAACTATAGATTGGTTCATCAATGTTAATGGGACTGATCGTAAGACATACAGTTTACAGAAGACCTCTGAGAGCCACTAAAATTATCTTATCTGTTATTGTATCCTAATTTTATTGGCTGTATAACTAATTATTGGAGAGGCAGATCAACTCCACAAAAGCGCTCAGCCTCTCTCCTTTGTGTATACAGAACAGTGAGAGAACACTCAAACAATTTCATTGAGTATGGGTGCTCGTATTCTATGGAATTGACCAATAAATGTATTTATTGAAGGATAAGACTCTATGACTCATTACACGGAAAGAACAGTATAGGTTTTTTTTCTTGCACTTACGAACCAAAGGATGGCCTTAGATGGAAATGTTCTCTCTCACCCTCCATACTAGAAGAAAAACTATTCATTTAAATCATTTTTTCGGTCATTACTAATGAACTGAGTAGGCGTTCCATATTTCTCCGCCAATTAACTCTTGCTCAACAATAGCACAGGTTCAAGATTTGAATTTTTAGGCCTCTTCCCTGTGCATAAGGAAACGATTATCCTACGCACCACATACATTCATTTTTTCCCTTGTACTTACTCCACAATCTTAAGATGTACTATTTTTTGGATCTAATTGATCTCCTTCGCGAGCCAATCGATATCCTAATATCAAGGTTAACTATCTATTTATAGGTATTGTACCGCTAATGAAATTTATGATCCGCATTTCCAATCAAATAACGCAGTACAAGGTTGGTGACTCACTAAATCACTAAATCACTTAATCGTGAAATTGAATAGTTCCAAATATTAGCGTAGTATTGCAACATTAATAAATATATGAAAAAGAACAAAAAAGGTGTATTTTCGTACAAGACATCTTGAAATATGCAACTTAATGCTGGTAGTAGCTGTAATACTTCACCATATTTAATCACTATCTTACCATTTTTCCATTGGATAATTAATATGATATTAGCTGCCCGTGTTTATAGTACGCTATTGCCTGCTATCGCAGGATTAATCATAACATTGTCATATTCTCTCATATCAAACCACCCATGCTTATGGTATGATATTACCTGACACACGTTTGGAACCAACAGTATCAACGGATATGGATACCCTGTTGGTATCTACAGTACCTGTGGTAATAGGGATATGTATAGGTTGTGGATGACAATACGCTAATACTTGCTGATCTTTACGCTTTTTCTCTTTAACTTTTCTCATGTGTCTGGTCATAGCCTCTTTAATGAAAACTAGTTATTTTTAATCTCTTATCAAGTATCTGTTGGTTACATTTGGCTTAGTTCTGTTTTGATATTTCTGGTGGGTTAACCCAGTGGTTGGTGTTTTCTAATCATGTGGGTGTTAAGAGCTGTATAAAACACTGGCCTCGTTAATGTTCTTTTGTAGTTAAACAACTGGAATAACCAAGAGTTTTTACTGAGTATGTCCAAGCTTATATTGTACTGTACACTATTCTGTGCTCCTAATTTATTCAGCTTTAACATTATATTCAGTATAATGATGCAGTAATGCCTTATACTTCTGCCAATAAAGTTGTTTAAAATAAAGCCCTTAAGATATCACACTACCTGTTAACTTAGTAATATGTAGAAACTCTAATGCTATAATATATATCTATATAAACAAATTACTTTGTATGATATGCTTAATGTTATGCATAAGTTATTATTCCTTTTGGGGTTGGCACTTCAGAGTCATTGGAATACTGTAATTTATTAGATCACTTGACGTTATCAGTAACTTGTAGGGAACAACGTAATTGCTTACAATTATAATTTCTAATCAAAACTTGATTTTAACATAACTTGATAACTTTACCAGTAATATTGTTTTCAGTAGAAGCAGAGCATCTCAGCACATCATTATATTATTGATAGATGAATGGACCTGAATCAATTAGGGACATTACAAAACATATTGTACATAGAAAGCTCTGTTATACAGAGTTTGAACACTTGACCTTTCATTCATTACAAGTACAAAAGAAGACTAATTAGTTCTGCTAGTATTCTTAATGATTCTAAAGATAGTAACAATTAAAGATAACAAGAACTACCTAATAAAGAAAAAGAAACAGTACATGCCTGACCAAAAGAGTAGTTAACATTCTTACTTCAATAATATTTCAACCTTAGTCAATGGATTATTTCCCAGAAATATATAAAAATCGGAAATAAATATTCCAATATATTTATCCAGACCGAGCCTTCATTCCAGATCAGGTCAAAATCTTCAATGAAGAAAACGATTCTTTCTTCATAGATTCTTCCAAGTTCAAGAGAATGCGTACACATTTAGATCAAGAAATATTACAATCATCAACTTCCAAACTACGGACACCAATCTAGAGATAGGAGATATTCACACTACCTTAGACAAAGACTTGATTTTTGAATATACTCACAGGCCAAAAATAAATAGTCAATTTCAAATCATAATAGAAAGGCAATAGGTACATGCATAAAGTTCTAATTGATTTCTCTGTATAGACTACTCTCTGATTGGATGGTTTAGCAATACTTTACCACTAGGCAAAAGACCAATAGGAGTAGTTTGCACAAAAACATTCCATTGACCTTAATTGGAAAATACAACCAAATGTATGAACGTGATATAAAAATAACCTACCTAAGCCTAGTGAAGAACTTAGTTCCAACACTTCCTGTTACATATCAATTGTTCTAATATGTGGTAAGATTTTTCAAATGTTACAAACCCTCTATACTGTAATAAAAGATTCCTACTGGATGTATATTAACTAATACCAGCTCTAATAAAGTATGTAAGGTGGGCCCAAACTGGGTCTGGGCGTGCGCTTTTATCCATAAACGTGGTGTATATATTTATTTCAGTAGTTGTTAAGTTGCACATCAGCTCAGCCCAAGCTTGATAGATTTTGAAGCATATTAGGAACAGATAATCAAGTAAATTATTTGTTACATTTACTTTGTTAAATAGTATAAATAAGGGCTGGTATGAAATGTGTTGCAAGATTGTTAACTCTGGAACACACAATTCCAATTAATTTGTCGATGCATAGTTTCCAAGCACTTACATTAGTGAACTGGCTAATGAGCCATTCAAATAAGTACACTGTAGTTATAAGATTATCGAGATAGGATCAGGCATTCCAAATGAGCCTCTATTATCTTCCATGAATTTTTAGTCGATAATAATATTTATGAATGACCTCATTTATATTATTGAGCACGGCTCTACGGGTGTTAACCAAAAAATAACATTTGCGGCAACACAAAATATTAAAGAAAACAAAAATCAACAATAAAGGACCCCGCTCACACATACGCGTAAACACCAGTAAAAAAGACAACCCCGTTCACAGATACGCGGTATCAAAAGCAAAATACAAAGTTCTCGTAAGCGCACACCATACTTTGCATTGAATTATATATACGTAATAACCACATTGTTATTGTAATGTCTAATCCACCACTGGCTCTCATATATGATAATAAGTGTCCAGATCTCTCGCTCGTTCAGAACTCAGAGAACTGCTTACTAACATTAAATATCGACGATAGTTATTATTTACATTGTAATATATCATCCCTTACGGATTGATCTCATTGTGCCATTTCCACATTTGCACCTAAGCGCATCAAAACATCTATTCTTTCTGAATTAAAACAAAAATATAATTACTACAGTCAGTTAACTAGAAAGTAGGTGTAAGGGCCTTCTATGGAACCTCTACAACAACTGAGCCTTAAAGACAAATTTGATCAAATGGCTGTTACTTACACTGGTTCAGCAATATTATCTACTAACAATTATATAATTCGAGATCCCGACAGCTGTGGACAAGTCACAGAAATTGCCACAGACTCTAATAATATGTGATGAGTCATTCCATTCACATGGATATATGAATATATTCTCATAGCTTACCATATATTGAAAATATTTGCTGTGTACATCACTATTTTGCTTTTGCTTACCTTACACCATATTAGGCATTTATCTGCTGATTGGTTACTAGCTACTTGGGCTCTAAAAAATATTTTTAGGTTTATTAACTCGTATATTTAAATTTTAAATTCATAAAAAAAAGTAGATTGGTACATACTTAACTAAATGTATAAAAAAACTATTACATATATAATTGTATCAATTGAAAGTATATTTTATATAATAGTCGGCTTTGTTGCACTAGTAAAGGATGACTTAATATATGTAGATAAATAAATAAATAAAAACCAATAAGAAAATAAATGAATAGATAAGCAAATAAATAATTTAATAAATAAATGAATAGATAAGCAAATAAATAAATGAATAAATAAATGAATAAATAAATATATAATCAGTTAACTAATGAAAAATGTATATGTATATATGTGTGTATATATTGAGGCTATTTGGCTTTATTTTAAAGATAGGATAGTTTTAAATGCAATATGTAACCTTAATAAAAGTAAATGAAAAACGTTTAGGAGCATGCAATCATTAGTATACTTAATGAGGGCTCTATATGGCAATACTATGATTATTATCAGATATATAGTAGATTAATAACATTCTTAAATATAATATAATACAATCCAATATAATATAATATAATATAATATAATATAATATAATATAATATAGTATAATATAATAGCATATATAAATATATTGGCGATAATCGTGAGAAAGGTGGTCACTTTCAATCAAGTTTAATCTATATATTTATACCAGCCAATACAATCACTGTAAAACATTACAATTAACGGCTAAAATGAGATACCAATCATATAAAAGATATTAAAGATAAGATATAAAATACGGTTAAACCACGAAACCAAATAACAGTACAGCTAAAAAATACTCTTACATAATTTATAATGCAATATGGTATCATATACCTTTTTTATTTTTAGCACGTAAGGTATATTCACATACTCACATACATATATATCTAGTATAAACAGTATAGACATATTAAAATGAAGTTTGGGAAGGAGATTGAACAGGCAGCAGTGCCGGAATGGCGCGAGTTTTATGTAGGGTATGGACGATTAAAACGCATTATAAAGAAACAAGCAATAAGAACAAGTAAATCCACCATGTCACTTAGTGTAGAAAATAATGAGACTAGGCCACTCCTGACAGTGGGGTCTGTTCCCAACTTTGACACTACCACTAATAGACCTGAGACCTTTCAGGAGGCTATACAGAAAGAGCTTGAGGAAGTGGATACATTCTTTCTGGCTCAGCTAGCGCAATGTAGAAAGGACTATATTGCTATAAGAACGGAGGTAAGGCAGGGTATAGCTGCTATGGAGCAGGCCTCACCGGTACCAGGAAAGAAACAACGCAGACGATTTAAAGATGAGAGTCCAGACAAAAGACTACTGAAGTTGTATGACATGGTTGAGAATGTACAACAATTTAGCAAGTTGAATCATACAGGCTTCCGTAAAATTGTCAAAAAATATGATAAGATAACGGGACAGGAAACATTGGGTGATTTTTTGATTAAGATGAAGAAAGAAACGAAGTTTGCAGGTCGTTCGGATGAAGAGATGGCACATATGTTGAAAGATATCAATCTATTGTATATGCAGGTATCTAACGATCCGACACATACCGCAAAAGATATTCTGGCGGAACAAAAGGCTGCACA
The DNA here is from genome assembly GCA_002751075.1 of Ichthyophonus hoferi. Lineage (NCBI taxonomy): Eukaryota > Ichthyosporea > Ichthyophonida > Ichthyophonidae > Ichthyophonus > Ichthyophonus hoferi. The sequence continues at coordinate 87,209 of NAOQ01000299.1, forward strand.
AGTAGGTTTCTCTCTCTTTTTCTCTATAGTTATATTTGCATATATTTTTATTATTTTGGCTTATCAGTTGGATATATATATAGTTTCTTAGTGGGTTTAAATTTTCACACGTACGGGCATGCATTTGCCTGCTCTATCTCTTTACGAGATTGTTTTTAGTTGTATATTTAGTGGCTTATACTATATATAATATATAATATTATAGTCTATATATAGGGTATATATTTTTTATATTTTTTTATAGTAGTTTTATCTTTTTGATTTGATTTGCTGTCATTTATACCAACTGGTTCATCCAATCCAAGTCTTACAATATGATATATTATATGTTGTCATATATATATAAGATAACTTCATCTTCCTATTCTTTTTACTTTTCCCTATTGGCTACATATGTATGAGATATTGTATTGGCACGTAGAACAGGGAGGGCAAAAATATACCCAACCAACCATGTGTAGACTATAAAAACCAATAAAATAATGTATGACAATACAGTTATATTTAGTAACAACATTGAATTTTGGATATACACAAACAACATATAAATACTATATCGCGAGGTATGATACACCTAAATTATTGTATATTTATATACTGCGAATGAGTAAAACAGAAAGAAAAAGACAGGTTAATAGGTAAAATAATGAAGAAATAGAGAGTGTGAAATACATATAAATTTGATGAATGTGTTTCTGGTGACAATATATAACTATAGCTTTATAGGTGGTATTACTGTTGTTTTGTTGGTATTATGATTATTATTATTATTATCATTGCTATTTTTACTACTACTACTATTGTTATTATTATTATTATTCTTATTACTACTACTATTACTATTGCT
>NAOQ01000300.1:2078-16350 GCA_002751075.1 Ichthyophonus hoferi
AATAATATTACTACAAAGTTAAAATTAAATGGTAAACAAGCGTTTAATCCCTAGAGTAAGTAATCGCTTGTTTTAATACATAATATATAAATTCAAGGCATTAAGACGTTATTGGTACAACGAATAGTAATCGATTTTGTTCTAATCGGAATCGATTAACCAATCTTAACTTGCAAATTAATAAAAGACAAAGTATAAAAGTGCTGGACGCTAGCTTTATTTATCTTGGAAACTTAACTATAAGTTCTGTTCTATTCTGTTACAGATACATTCTTTCTTTCTATTTGCATAAATAGGAATAATATTTTTTATAAAAATATTCCTTGATTATCCCCTTCTATACTTACAGAAGGTAGAATATGGAGTCCGCCCCATATTCTGAATCCACTAAGGAAATCAACAAAACCACCCGAAAGGGATCTCACATTGAGAAATGGTCCAAAGACTCAACTGGTGACATCGTCCTCAGCGACGTCTCCAATCGCACTCAGGTGCAGTTCTTGAGATCTCAGAAGAGGCTTCTTAACCAAACTGAGATCCATGATTCCTTACACAATATGACATTTTTATCTATTTCTTCCCACGGAAATCGTATTACACAAAAGCAAACATTGTAATTTAAGCATGTATTTTCATTATTCAACCAGTTTCGTATAATATCTTCAGTATAATTATAGTACAATTATGTGATGCTTATAGTATAATATCTAACAGATTTTGTAAGGTAAAGATATAATCATAGATTTAAATTGTACAAAATTGGAAATATATGGAAATGCACTAAATGGACAAACAGCTAAAAGCTCATCTGTTGTGATGCTTTTGCGATACAATAGTTGTTTGTAGCTCTTTGGAAAAGATATTGTAATGTTCTTGAGCCAGTTATTATAAATGTTAATTAGCTGAAACTTTAACCTTTTGTAGCATGGTCTAAAGTGTCACTGTCGATTATAATCTTCTTTCTCATACTATTGCTGTTATACAACGGTATGTACAGTATACAAAAGAAAGCATCTCCTATATTTTCCTTCTTTTCCTATGTATGGAGCTTTCACCTTTTCTGGTTCAAGTAGTCAATAAAACGAAAAATTATTCTGATAATTTTGAGACCATCCTATCCATGTACATTTTCTCTTTAATCACCTTCACTCGTTACTCACCGTAATCGATATCATGCCCTACTGGCCATGGAAATTACACTGGTCCCTCACCTATCTCCTTTTTGTGTGCTTGATTTCAATAGCCCATAAATGTTTAGTTTAATGGTGTGGTCGAATAGAATCAAAGTAGGCATATATTAAATTTTCTGGACAAATAAAAGAAACAAGCCATAGGGAAGTTTAAGTTCGAAGCCAGCCCTTTTTTATTCTTCCACCAGAAATTGGCATTCCCCACACTTTTCTTCTTTTCTACACTTTTACCTACTCACACTGTATACGATTGTTTTTCTCTATTATTTTTCTTTTCATGGGTGTAGCCTAAACCGGTTTCTCTCTCATTATGTTCTTGAGTCTTGTATTAGATGCCTGGCTACTGCATGAGCAAGTTTGCCATATATAGAGCACCTACATTATGTGTGTTGTTAAAATATGGTTGTGTAATGTGAATTTCAATTGGGGTCGCGCCAAGTCATATTCTAATCAGAGTGTTTTTTCATTATCAGGATATCTTACACGAGTATTTCTACTGCAGTTTGTGCAATCACCCTGAAATTTACATTTAATGTGAGACCTACTTTGGCCAGGATTGGGCCGAATGGAGGTAAGATGTCCATAAAAATTACTGACATAAAGTGCATTCTAAAGAAATAGGAAAGGCCAAGCTGGACTCTACAGCTAATGAGGTATATCTGGGCTCTCCATACACAGCCCCATCTCCTGGCTACATACCTTTATTATAACTTAATGCTTTATGTAAAATAATATACATTTGTTTTGTAATTTATACAACAAATTGCTAGTTACTGTATTGAGCTTAAGAAGTATTGAATACCAAGATTCTCTATAGGTCCATCCATAGCCAACATAAAGGGATCCTATTTAATTCTATAAGAGAATGACCTAGAAGAAATAAAAGGTTAAGAAAGACTAAAGCAATTTTATGAATGCTGAGCATATATACATCTTCCCCTCTTTCAGGATGGAGTTACCGACATATCCTGTTCTTAACATCACAACTGACACTGTGTTAAGAAGTGGAGAGGGGAGGGAAAGAGATGAAAGAACAGGGTTAAGCTATTTGTAAAATATAAATTGTAAACGTGGGTGCATGTTGTATGTGCCATGCATATATGAAAGTGTAAAGGAGGGGTAACTGGGCAATCATGGTCAATAAAAAATAATGATTGGAGGAAGACCTTAATAGGAGGGCTGGTAAAGAATGCAGAGGGAGAACATAAGGAACATATATCATGACTATGGCTTACTTAAAGAAACGACGGGACGAATACTTGAGAAAGATAGGATGATCATCCAGCATCTCATACACTGTATCATATAGTGTGCATATGGCCTTGGCTAGTGCCCATTCTGACTGCCGGCTGTGGTACTCTACAATACATGACTAGATTGCAGTCCTATTAGTACTATGTTATCCATGAAGTGGAATAGGATTGACTTACTGAATATGAGATTATGATAGAAAGGTGATTGGATAGAATGATGTTATAATTATGAGTATGAAGATTAATAACAGAGATAGAGCAGAATGGATAGTAAGAAATAGAAGGGAAGAAACTTCCAGGCTTTATTTAAAAACATCAAGCAAATAGAGGGAAGAGTTGACAATATACAGGGCATATTGTCCCTGAACCCTAAACCCTAAACCCTAAACCTTATGTATATCCAACCGAGAGGGATGGCAGGTACATACCCACATCCCAACTTTGAGAAGATGGATAGAGATGTGCAGAGCAGCAGCAGCCATGGCGGAGTAACTAAAAGCCATCATAGAGGGTGCGCTAATGGCCACCTCAATAAGATACTTCCCCATGGTGTGTAAGACTGGGGACTAGGAACAGGGAAGGGGCAGAAATCAGGACATGGAGACTTGGGCCATGATATATTATTATTATATTATTATTATTACTATTATTATTACTACTACTATTACTATTATTATTATTACTATTATTATTTACTTATACTTATTTATTATTTATTATTATTTATTATTATTATTATTATTATTACTATTGTTATTATTACATACATCACATGCTTGTACACCTATATGCATTCCTTCATGTAGTAAACAAAAAGCAACAGAAAGTCATTGTAGAAGAGGTAGTGATAGCAGATAAATTGAGCATTAGAAACAATATGATTGGTGTTTTGCCCTACTATCTAACTACTAGGAAAATCCAGCCAATCAGACACAATATCACTGAGAGTATGTAGAAAATACAGGAGTGTATGCAGAGAATATAGTAGGGTATACAGAGAATATAGTAGAGTATACAGAGAATATATTAGAGTACGCAAAAAATAAAGATCACAATTTCATCATATAAGAATGGGCTGCAGAAAGGCAGTCACAAAAAGATAATACTACTACATGGGTCTAGTAAGTTTATATATGATACATATAGGAGGGTAACAACTCAGCTATCACATAATAACATACTGTTGGCATACTACACAGAGTGGAGAGAGAAGGGGGTAGGTGTACGAATGTGTAAACATGATAGTAAGAGGGAAGAGAAACACGTCACTATAAAGAGATACAGCAGTGATAATAGTAGTCACCACCACGATGAAGGCAGAGGAAAAGACATAGTTGTAGGAATAATAGGAATAGAAAGACAAGTGACAGTGTTAATAATGCCAAATAGTAGGACATAGTAGTAAAGGAAATTGTGGGATATAAAACTATATCTAGTATCTAGCCATAGAGCTATAGAAGAATGGTCTCTTTCTCTCCTTCTCTTTCTCTCCTTCTTTATATACATATATATATACCGCATCAGCCGACTTGGAAAAGCGACGCAAGAAGTGGATGGGGTAAACAGTAGCCAAGGTAAACTTTAAGGTGGTAAGAACCCTACACTCCCAAAGGATTATGGCCTGTCTAGCCGTGGCTTCCTGTGTAATATAAAGTCAATATCATACCTTCATACCTTAAGATATGATTGAGCATGATTATTGACTGATAGCTTTATCTTACAAAGATATTCCCCCATGTTGAGGACCACTCCTTGATGATCCAGCCATAGACTGTACTATACATCCTATATTAAACACTATACACTACACATTATATTATATACCCTATACTAAACACTATACACTAGACACTATACTATATATCCTGTCCTACACACTGTTCATTATACCCTATATAAATGTATTATACACGACACTATACTATACTATATACCCTATATTACACACTATACACTATACTGCATACCTTATATTATATACTATACACTAGACACTATTATATGCCCTATACTGTACACTACACACTATACACTAGACAATATACTATATGCCCTGTACTATACATTTTATACTAGAAACTATATTATATACCATATACTATATACCCTATACTATATACTATATACTAGAAACTATACTATACACTATACACTATACCCTATACTATATATTATACACTAGACACTACACTATATACCCTATACTATATACTGTACACTATACCCTATACTATATACTGTACACTATACTCTTTACCCTGTTCTATACACTGTATACTATACATTATACATTAGACACTATGCTATATACCCTATATTATACACTATACGCTATGCACTATACTATATTACTGCAAGGATAGTATTTAAATCTAGCAACCACAATGCTATCTACTGGTAATCTACCATTTACGTCTAGTAAACGCACTGCCACACACTTGATTGGGAAACAATACATGGGCATTAATCATATCCCTTAGCCTGGGAGCCTTCACTTCCTCATACTTGGCTGCAAGATAAAGGCAGGTAGTGGCTAGTAAGTCTACATCATCACTGCAGGGGAAAACCCCCGTCAATAATGGTTAGTTCCCTCTATCTACCAACCTACAATATGCCTTCCTCTTTTCCTTACCCTTTAAAATATAATTTATCCCTTTCTCCTATCCAATCACCCTTCTCTCCTCTGTCCAGTTTTCTTGTATAGGTTGTAGCCATGTGATAGGCATAGAGTAAAAGAGGGGTAGGCTAACTGGCAATCAACTCAGGGAGAATACTGTAGAGGAGAGGAAAAAAATAGAGATGAAAACAGGAGGACATGGAAGGGAAGGGAAGGGACCCCTACCTCCGTTTTAAAGTATACCTGGATAGGAACCGGTCCAGTGTTATGATGCCTAAGAATAATGTTTCCTGTATCACCGCATGTCAACAGAGTGATAGAGGGTAATATAAGGATTGCATGTAAGGGTATGGGTATGATTAAAGGTATATGAATATATATACATATATAGTAAGCGAGTACATATATAGGAATGGGCAACCAAAGGGAGAGTAACAAGTAAGCCTTTGTAGCATTAAAATATATATCAGTACAATGGCAATTAAGGAGACAATAATAAGAGACTGAAAACATAAGCAGCCAAGGGAAACTAAAGGGACAGCAGGGTGGACAGGGCGAGAGGGAGACTATACTTGTCGCATAGAAGTGGAGTCCTGAAGGATGACCATGTCACAGATGAGATGGTGCCTCTGGGTCAGGCAAAGGAAGGGTTGTCTGTCAAGGTACCCAGGGTCTATCCTATGGTGATTCTGGCCTCCCTCTACCTGTTAGCCAACCATAACCAACCTTACCACCCTCACATCATTATGTTGCTACTCAGTGTATATCTACATGATGTAATTGGTCCAACTATAGCAGGGGTGGTGCCAGCTCAAATCATTACTTCTAATTTGTTTACTTTTGACATTTATCTACCAAATCCCCAAAATTGTAACATATCCATATGTAGACCAGCCACTACATACTTTTTTATTCCTCGTATTAATACGTAAAAGAAAAGAAAATAACAGAAACCTATGTGTAAGAGCACAGGACCATAGGTCAAAATGATATTAGACCAATCAACTATTATACCTAAGCATCACAACCTATCCCGTTCATATTCATATCCACATAGAGGCCATAACTAAAGAAAAGCAGAAACAAATAAACATAAGCACATGCATACATAAAGCTATATAGGTATACATATATTAATATAGAAATGCACAGATATGCCAAGAAATATATTCAACCTTACCTCCAAGATGAACAGGTAGTCATATATATCTGCAGCATATTCGGGGACAAACTCAGGGTATCCCACATCGTCCCTGTCTATATTCATAGCTCCCTCTTCACAGCTCTTTGTGTTATCTGTATGACTGCTGGCATTATCACAGGCAGTCTCTGGGCTATCGTCCATATCTTCCTTGACACCTGTAATTGTCTTGGTTATCTACCTCTAAAACACCTGCATACAATGACACTTGGGTTTAATTTGTAAGTGTCTATGCCACCATGATCTTCTCTCTCACTTATTCTACTCTCAGGTACCTTTTTATATGCCATGTTACAAATGAGGGACGGACTAACCACTACAGAAATAATACTGAGGGTGATAGAGAGATGGTTATTGTAAAGGAATAATAATTACAACATGTTGCAGAGAAAGAGGAAGGGAAGGGGCATATAAAAAAAGACTGATAACAAAGAAAAGGAAGAGAAATTGAAGAAGAAGTATTAGATAGACAGTCAGAGGCAGGATAGAAGAAAGCTATGGAGTAAAAAGGTGTGGGCATGGCAGGCAGGAGGGTGCCTACCCCAGTACACATCCGGCACTATCCTGAAGTTAGTACCCCGTAATACAGGCACAGGCTTGGAAGGGAAGGAGTGGTATGTAGAATCATTCCTATTGTCCTTATGTATGGTTATATCTTTTCTCTGTTTGCCCTTTTCTTTGTATGGTTTTTTCTTCTCGGATAGTGCCATGGTGGCCCGTCCCATTCTTTTGGCTTGATGTTTATTTGTACTATCAACCAGCACTTTGTTTTGAAGGTCCTTGACCCCTGACAGGCTAGCCCTAGCTTCCATTTTTGTTTTCAAATTTCTAGAGAGCAGATTAGATGAAGGCCTATGCCCCCTGCATGGTTTACTGGTAACTACTGCTGATGGACTGGCGCCAACAGCCTTTGAGAGAGGCAGAATCGCAAAATGAACAATAAAAGGGAAAGAGAAAATAAAGAGAAATAGTTGGTTGGCATGATAGACACAATATAAAGGCCTCTATCACACCCACAATATATTCACAACTGTGAAAGTATAAAATTTGCGAGCATCTCACGGATTCATAAATAAATATTATCCTAAAAAGTGTGTAAAACCAAGTCCACATACCCAGAAAAAGAATAGCTTACCACCATGCTCCATCTACCAATATAGCACACAATTTATTATTATTATTATTATTATCTACAATTGTTTGAGCTTTTTATTAGTTTACTGAAACAATATAATAAACTAATACTAGCTTTATCTAATTACACGCAAAACCTTGTTTACCCTCAGTCAATCAGCACTATATATCATCTCATACCGTTAAATATCCTTGTTACACATACTGGATTGGTTCAATTATAACAACAATCACTTGTTGTTCACAGCCGATATGACTATACCACCCACTTAAATCACTATCATTATAACATTCATTTTTTGTTAGCAAAGAACCTCCGTGGATTGGTTGCATATGCAAGTAAAGTTGAAGATATTCATATATACATGTGAATATGGACATGAAAGCTACAGAATATTCTGTGGTATGCAGATATGCCAAGATAAAGAGAGAAACATGGTTTATGATCACGTTTGTCAACAAATACTTTAAGTATTATGTAGTAAACTATACCTATCCAGTTTATTCTTTCTACCTGATCTTGCCTATAAACCATCAATCTTGTTCTTCTTTTTATAAGCCATGGCCCTGCAGTCATCTGATCTACAGGTTATACACTCTACACACCCTTAGGACTTTCCATTGATACATCTTAGTGGCTACACACATCTTGCCATACTGCCCGGTCCCAATAGACAAGTTGGTTTAATAAATAGATTACGGTAGAAACAATTATCAGACTAACACATTATACAGTTCCAGAGGAAATTAATTACAGGTCAGCCTATGCTTCTTTATAATATATGTTACAATCTTTCTGCTCCCAGGGAATCATGGGAAATGATAGCACTCTTGACATACCACTTTGTTTTTTATCATTTAGAGAATTAGATGAAATTATATCAGACACAAATAACATATCACTCCGTCATAAAAAAGGTTGTCACAAGAACCAGTAAGAACATACATCATATTTTAATTATTTATCAAGTGAATGAAGAAAAACAAGTTCCTTAACCTACCTGTGTCCGAGTCCTAGTGATCATATTTCCTAGGAAGATTAACCTATTGGATATATGTGTACATTGAAAAAAATGTGTATATAGGAGGAATTAAGTTAATAGGATTGTGATTAGCACACCTTACAAATGTCCGGTCCACACAGAGATAGTAGAGAGGTATCAACGTGCCAGTGTGTTCCGTACAGCTCTTATATGAGGGGAGTTAACACCAAGTGAGACATCATGATCAATGGGTATGCAAGCAGTTGTTTACACAAGCTAGTGAATGAGCAAGAAAATAAGTAAATAAACATCGAATAAATAAACTAGAAAGTAGGTGATGTCACTGAATAAGAATTGGCACAACTAAAATGAAATAATAAGACATAAGTACCTATCGCAATGAAAGTTTGGTTTTATACATGCATACCATTTCTTAATAATTTCTTGAAGAAAATTGACATAAGTGTTTCTCATACAATGGCGTTTTCACAGTTTATCTTAGCAACTAAACATACTTAAGAGGGAAGTCACATGTAATAACAGGAAGATGATAGTCAAAATTGGTATGACACCGATAAAAGATAACAAGCATATATATAAAGCAACTTACTAAGATTGCGTCAAATTAGAAAAATGAGCACGCCGTATAGTTGCGTTGCTTATAGAAATTTAAAGTGCAGCGACAGGCTAGTACTGGAAGGCCAGACAAAGGGGAAAGGGCCAAGATGTTTCGTATGCTAAGTCTTTCTTTTGTGTTGATTGTAGCGGGACTGTATAATATACATGTCTTAGATATCGGATATCACAACCAAAACTTATTTAAATTGTATTGAACAAGTTATGAATCAGCCTTTATAAGCTATTTTATTATAATATTATAATAGCAATGCTATAAGGCCTAGACAGAAACCCCGTAAGATAGTAAGCAGGTAACACCTACAGTATCAGGTAAAGCGAGGATTTTTTAAAATAAGCAAACACTATTGTTTATAACCTTAGACATTCTTCGACATATACGTCACTCGACATATTTCTTCCTAGCTACCATTTATATTGCCGTGTTGTAATTCCCAAATCCCAACACATCAAGTAAGTACGATCGATAGCTGTCAAAATAATTGAACTATTGATGGGATTATTCGTGTTATGATGAGGCTAGGCCGAGTAAATGATCGACTTAGTAGATCAAAAATGATTGGTCCAGCGATTTATCAATTATCAATTGGAAGGCGATTGCTAAAAGGCTGATTTGCGACGGGAGCAACAGTACTTGGTAATTGAAACCATTGGACTAAACGTGATAAAAATGTAATTGCAGCACCAATAGCATTTAAAATATATTTATGATTGGGTAGAAATTTTATCATCAAACATTCACCAATCATTATGTAACACGCCACCTACCTTAGGTTAACCCTTGCAGGCAATGTGATAGGTGGTCGTGCAGAATGGAAAACCTCAAATACAAATCATCTTATAATATTAATGGCGTATAAGATATAAAAATGAATATTAGAGCCTATTTATGGTATATAGCGGGTCTTGAAGTACAATTCAATGGATTCAGTCTAATAATGCAATAAGAATTATAAAAATCCGTATACTCACTTAACCAACTCAAAGCTTGGAAAGATTGAAGGCTGTAGTCAATTATCAGATACTGGCTTTTTCAAAATATACTTATTATATATTATTGCTATCAAGGTTGGTCTTGGTACAAGTGCTCTAGACAACCCCTTCTAGGCAAACATATAACCAGTTTATTAGAATGAACTTTTAGAGAAGAAGTTTTAGCTTACTAGAACCCATGACGTTTTGGAGCTTAAGATCATATCAAGTGCACCAAAAACAGTACTTGGTGTTATTCATGTAAATAGTAGCATCCGGTAAAGAGAGAACAAAGCAAATAAAAATATTAAAACTTAAGTGCCAACCGAGTTTCAATCACACATCACACATTTAGGTCTAGTTCTATCATGGTAAATCCAGTCTATTGCATAATTTTTCAGAAAAACTTCAGATTTAATGAAGAGTTTTCCCTAAGCTTGGTCAACCCCTTTGTAGTCGAGGACACTGGGTTTCCAACCGCACATAATTAATCTGCTGTACACTGCCAATAAATCGGGAAAAGTGTAATATGCAGAAGCTACAGTGCAAAAGCTACTGGAGTATTGTCTCCATAGTCATTACTAAAGCTAGCCTGTCAGAGTATACACTTAAATCACCCACCCTCTCCTACCATCATTGTACTAAATACTAAATCTCGCTCATTTCGAGATAAACTAGATTAATGGGCACTATTATCTAGCAAGACCCTCCAATATAGGTTTTAGCTGCCTTGATCTTGAGTCTACCTCTAGCTTATAAACTTAAGTTAGTATGGTGGCCGGTCTCAGTGCCAGTACTACAGGACACACTGTATACAATGCCACTACAGTAATTTCTAGGCGAGACCCCCTTCACTTGGATTTAAGGTGACCAGCCAAAACGCTTAATGGAAGAAGTTATAGGGTTTGGTAATTTCGATTACTAATATAAATGAACACATGGTTGCGCAATTACTTTTTTAAGACAAGGAGCGTGTTTTTCTATAGACGTATACGGGTTGTCAGCAAGGCCCTACAGGCTGCAAGTCTAGAGAGTGTAGGTTCTCAACTTTATATATAACTACTTTATTTAAAAACAAAATACAGTTGTGTTGAGCTTTGGCTGAGTACCTATATATCTTGCTCATATATATGCAAAAAAGTATATCTCCATGTTGATATACAGCCTTGTGTGGGTGTAGGTATGTGCGAGGATGACGGTCAGCGAGAAAGTGCGTAGACAGGTGTAGATATGCAAGATACACAAATAAGCACGCAGCTTAACAGTAGAAACAAGTCTTTCAATGTAAACATCACCATCGAGGACACACACTCATGTATATAATCAACCCCAACAGAAAGTGACCAGCCACTACCTTCTCGATCTACGAGGTGGTAGTGCAGGTTTATCTGCCCCAACTGAAGACGGTGAGGTGACCGTAGCCCCAGTCCGGGTTCCTCGTGGAGATATAACCGGTTTGATGGAAGCAGGAGAAGGAGTGGGAAGTGTTGTGGCTGAGGTAGAAGATGTCAGGGGAGCGGCACGACTGTTTCCCATCATTGTGCGAAAATGGTGTGTGCGGGATGGAAGGCTAGGTTGGGTGACCCTATTGCCAGGAACAGATGTTGGCCTTGAGGACCGGGTGGCGGTTGGGCTAGATGGAGCAGGTGCATAGCTACCTGCAGCAGAACGAGAACGAGGGGGCAAGGCGGGGGCAGGACAGGCACCTGGCCGGAGGCGTGGTTTTATAGTACTTCCCTATAATGGGTGGGGGGTAGTGGTGGGTAAGGTGGCGTTGATTTGTAGAAGTATAAACTTGTAGAGCGCACAGGAACACAGGTGTGCTAACTAATGCTTTTATCGGTCCACAGTAAAGTTAGATTAAGGGTCTAATATCTCTTGGTATATATTTCTCTTCTCATTCGTATTTTTACTGTAATACCCTACCGCCATAAGCATATATCCATGTAGGGCTTTAATAAAATGAAATACCGTTATACTCCACCCATCCCTCCTTCCCCTTGTCTCGTTTCTACTCTAAAATACAACAAAAATACATTAATCGATGATGGACATTAATTGTTAATAATAATGCCTGATCGCAGAATATTACCATATATATCTCAAATAAGTTGGTGATACTATTTCTACTTGAAAAAACACCAAAGTACATGTCAAATACAAATATAGTACAGTCCTAGCCATATACAGACATAAAATAACACGTCTAGGTCCAATAAAAGGGATATGAGAGAGTGCGTGAGGACCTGAAAGAAAAAGGTGATTGGTACATACCGCATTCGCGGTGGTGTTTGTGGATCCCGCTCTGTAACTGGCCGACACCCTGTTCAATTTGGACCCCCAGTTTTGGGCCAATGGGGTTACTCGGTTGTATACACGGGGGGGTATGTGGCGTTTGGCTGTCTGCACGGCCGCTCCAAGTGACGTATTTTCATCTAGTGGGCGCCCATTGGCCAGGTCAACACCAAAGCGTACCAATGAGATAATAGAAAGGATAGGGAGTGACAGCTATAAGGCAGGAAAGAGCAATAAAAGGAAAAAGTTGGCAAGGAACAGAGGCCACAATAAGAACAGGTAGATATGAAATATAGGGTATCCTGAAGGGAAAGTGATAGGCAATAATGAGAGGGTAAACATAAGAATCTACCAGGGAAACATGTAGAAAAGACTTGAAACATAAGCCCTGATCACTTAGAAGCACATGTACGTGCTAGAGCATCATGCCAGCAGGAATATGTCCTTCCCACCCTGCTTACCCCGACTCTGTGTCAATAGATCTCTCTGCATGGCCCCGAGCCGACTACCCAACTGTTGGTGGAGGGCAGTGTGGGAGTGGCGCTCCTTGCCAACCATTTGTTGAATTTTCTGTTCCACACGCTCTGTATGATGTAAAAGAGAAGCATGCTTTTGTTTCTGCTCTAACTCTATAGACTTCATTATTGCTGCACGTTCCATAGCTCTATTTTTCTTTCTCTGTTCCTCTCGCTTGGCCTTAAATTCTTGTTGGCGCTTGGCATTAAGTTCTCTTGATCTTGCTTCTTCCTCTTTCAGTTTTCGTGCATTTTCTGCATTTTCCTGACGGAGGCGCTCTCTCTCGTCCTGTTTGCGCTTTTGTTTCCTTGCCCTTTCAAGTTCTCTTTTCGCCACCTGGGCTGTCCCTGCATGAAAAGTAGTTTGTTCTATCCTTGTTTTTCCCTCGGCCTTGTCTTCCATTCCCGACTTCACTTTGTCTGTCGTGGTTGTCACCTCCTTTGTCTTGTTGTCTATAACTACCGCAGGGAGCTGTATGTTGAGCGTCTAGTGTATATGACATAAGGTGTCAATTGCAAGCTAAAGTGTAAGCTGTATCCACAGACAGTACTGATAAATCATGCCCGAAAAAGACCCACACTACAACACTACAGGAACAACTAGAATCAATCAAGGACATGTGCAGCCTGCATACTTGAAAGGCATGGCATACAGTGCGAGCAAATTAAAACACCTCTATATGTGGGGTCAACCTCAATTATAAGAATAAAACAGGGTATAAAGAGGATATGAAATGATAATGACAACGCAAGGCTAGAAGGTAATGCAGATGGAGAGAGGGGGGTCAGGCGGCTAAAAAACCAAATATTATCACCATACACCTAATAAATACACACACACACACACACACACACACACATATATATATATATATATATCAAGAGAATGAAAGAATTATACAGTACCTGAGGTCTCTCTTTCAACTCGGCCACCTCCTTGTCCAGACCCTCCAGAACCTTCTTTTGATTGGCCATCATGGCTTGATGCTGCGCCATGGCCTCAGGTGTGCTAAATGTTGGTTGGCTCACGTATGTTTCATACAACTATTGGTAACACAGAGAGAAAGGGATATATGTGTGTATATAAAATATATACGGCAGAGGATAAGTTTCTAGTATATATAGGTCTGTGTGTACACCTACACTAAGTGGGTAGCCAGTATGTTCCTAGGGGACACCATGCTAAAGAGATAGGGAAGCCCGTGCAATATACCCCAATAGACCCTACCCCGTAGGGTCTTGCAGTGATAATAGTACCCTGTCAGTAAAGAGAGACATAGAGGCCAAACAGCTCTACCTGTGAACCACCTATGTGATGAATCCATTATCCGTTCACAAGCCATCTACCCCCCCCGTACCTTCTCCATTCCTTGCAGGATCTTAGCCTGGGCCTCTCTCTTTGTCAATAGTTCCTTTAGCGCAGGGGACATGGGCGTGGCTTCCACAGCAGGTGCTTGCACGGCTGGTATGGAAGCC